>VZQC01004541.1:855152-918440 GCA_009823505.1 Rhizomys pruinosus
CCTCACTCCTACCCCTGCATGGGCCCTCTCCCCACTCACTCCTCACTCCTACCCCCTGTATGGGCCCTCTCCTCACTCACTCCTCACTCCTACCCCTGTATGGGCCCTCTCCCCACTCACTCCTCACTCCTACCCTATGTCCTATACTGATACAGGCCTGGCTTCTACGAACCCCTGGGCCTGCCGCTCTCTGCTCCTCTTACCAGGGCAACCTCCTTCTGGCCTCCTTCCTGCCCCCATCCGACTTTCTGTGATTCTGTGGCCAGAAGCAGACAGGTAGGCCTGGGGTGGGTGATCTACACCACTTAGGACAGGGTGGTCATAGCAGGGTGAATGGAAGATCCTGGCTTGTGGCACGGTCAGCCTCCAATGGTGTTGAACCCACAGGGAACAAGCTGCCATGCCACCCTGGTGAACCCCAGAACTGACCTTCAGGGCTGGAGGGAGCCACCATCCACTCACTTCAAAGCACTGTTTACTCTGGTGGTGGGATGGGGCGTTTGAGGCTCAGCCTGCACACAGGACACACTCTCAACTTAGGCACCTGGGGCCTCTGACTCAAAGAGCTCATTGCGGCTGGCTCCTCCAGAAGCCAGCTGGGCTAGCCCTTTTAGAGAGAAGTTCCCAGGCAGTACGACTAGGCTGGGCCTGGCCTGCTGTACCACCCCTGGATGCCCCTTGCCCTCTGCCTCTATCCAAGGCCCTTTAGAGCCTATCGCCTGCAGCAGAGCTCCTGCCCAGACCTGCCATGCTGTCATGAGATGGGTTACTGCTGGCCGCCTGGACCAGTAATGCCTGGAACTAGTGGGTCCATGCCTGCACCCCCTCCAGGGAGTCCCACAGCACTACCACGAGCCCCCAACTCTCAGCCCCATTCTGTGAGGCAAAATAAGTCAGCAGCCTATGACCCAGAGGAGACACTGTCACCTATCCAGATCACAAGGAGGCACTGTCACCTCCTCAGATCCCTAGGAAGCACTGTCACCCTGTCAGAACCTGATGAAGCACCGTCATCTTGTAGGATCCAGAAGAGGCACTGTCACCTACTCAGACCCCAAGCAAGCACTGTCACACTGTCAGATCATGAAGAGGGACTGTCACCCTCTCAGATCTGGATGAGGCACTGTCACCCTGTCAGATCCAGAGGAGGCAATTTCACCCTCTCAGATCTCGAGAAGGTACTGTCACCTTCTCATATCCCAGGGAGGCACTGTCACCTTCTCAGATCACAAGGGGGCACTGTCACCCTGTCAGATCATGAGGAGGAACTGTCACCATGTCAGATCTGGAAGAGGCACAGTCACCCACTCAGATCCAGAGGAGGCACTGTCACCCACTCAGATCCAGAGGAGGCACTGTCACCCTGTCCGATCTGGAGGTGGCACTGACACCCTCTCAGGCACAGAGCCCTGAAAGGAAGGAGCAGTGCTGCAAGCCTGGAGTGCTTCCGGGCTCAGGACCCATACGGGGATCCGGATGCTTCCGGGCTCAGGGCCCATACGGGGATCCGGATGCTTCCGGGCTCAGGGCCCATACGGGGATCCGGATGCATCCGGGCTCAGGGCCCATACGGGGATCCGGATGCTTCCGGGCTCAGGGCCCATACGGGGATCCGGATGCATCCGGGCTCAGGAGCCCAGAGAGGGATCCGGATGCATCCGGGCTCAGGGGCCCAGAGAGGGATCCGGATGCTTCCGGGCTCCGGGCCCATACAGGGATCCGGATGCATCCGGGCTGGCCCCTGTCTGGCCTTGGCCCACCTCATCGGGACTCCGGGAACTTCTGGCCCCAGCACAGGGGGACTCTGCAGTGCACCACCAGGTCTTTCAGGGGAAGACCTTCCTGAAAAGCACTTGGCGACAAATGACTATGGGCAGGCCCTGCCACCCCTGCTCAGCCAGGGCACAAGAAGGTTCCCACAGGAAGTGAGCCCCCTGGGGCACGCATCACCAGTGGACCATGGGCTACATTTGGACCATGTGCGCCCCGGGACACCCACCCCTCCTGGACCCTGTGTCCCCCATGGACCATGCGCCCTCCCTGGACCCCACACCCCTCCTGGTCCCTGCCATCTCCCCCTGGACTGGGCAGAGTCCCCTGGATTGAGTGCACCCTGGGGACCATGCGTCCCCCTTTCCAGGAGGCTCTGCCCTCCTATGGGTACTTCTGCCCACCTTGGTCTGTGGCTCTGCTACCTGGTTGGGTTAGGGACACAGGGGCCGGCACACTTCCCTGGAGGCAGGGAGGACTAGAATAACACTCCATCTGCTACAGATTGCATACTTTTGGGGGTTGGGTCTGGTATTTTACCAGCTGTATCATTGACAGTGTGGATCAGAATTTGGAGTTCTTGCAATGAACTGGAAGCAAGGACACATGGACGGTGACGGGAATAGAGAGGTGATTAAGAAAGAAAGGTGCTTCCGAGCGGACGTGGGCTGAAGTGCTGGGCCGGTTCCCGCGCTCAGAAGCCGGTGCCAGGAGAGTCCTCCATTCACAAGTCGTTTGAGACACCCGGGGTTTATTGCATTGCACGTTTTGTTCTGTAACACGTAGCCCAGTGGGGAAAGGTCACCACATCACCAGTCTTAATGCCATGGTTTTGTTTTTGTCTTGTACTTGTGTGTGAATGCATGTGTGTCTGTGTAGGCATGCGCATACCACAGCCTGCACGTGGAAGTTGGTTCTCTTCTTGATTAAACACAGCTCATCAGGCAGGGCAGCAGATGCCTCTGCCTGCTGAGTCCCCCACCAGCTGGTCTTCTTTATGTATTAATCTAGATTCCTCTTTTCTCCACTCTTGTTCTTGCCACAGTAGCACTTTCAAGTTTCAAAAAGCAATCCAAAGAGCCTGAGACAGACCCCAGGGAAACTGCCCTCCCCAGCCCATTGGCCTGTGCAGCCTCTCCAGTGGCTTGATGACCCCCTGCGGACTCCTTGTAGAGTCACCTGATTACTGCCAAGATATTCCATTTACCTCCCAGAAGTGCAACCTATGGTAGCAAAGTTGCTGGCTCTTTCCATCAAATCCAGAAGCAGTTGGTCCTCAGAGAACACAGGAGTGTGAGGCAGGGGTACGAAATCCCTGTGAAGTCCCTGTGACCCCCCCCACCCCCCGCCCCAGGTCTCCACACCCCTGCTCCCAATTCATGTGCTCCATCTTGGGTCCACTCTGCCCCATGTCCTGCAGCGACCCTTCCCAACCCCAAGTGTGACTGGAGAGCTTGATGGCCTCTCGTGCCTGCAGCTCTGGGTAAGTGGCGAACCCCTGGCTCAGCTGCTGTCCAGATAACAGTGGCCCTTGTTGGGCTGCTGCAAGGCAGGGGCTGGTACCAGCCGCTGGTGTCTCTGGTGGAGAGGGCCCTGCCCCCACTGCCTGGGCAGCAGGGACAGGCACATTTTCCACTCACCCTTGGCCTTAGCTATTAATAGCTTACTTTCCCTGCAGGAGCCGCTATAAATAGACCCCAGCCCCTCACACAGGCCCATTCAGGCGCCTGCCTCCCGGGTGCACACACAATCACCCACACACACTGCACACTACAGCTCAGAGCCCTCCTCTCTGGGCACTTTGCCCACTCTGCCTCCTCCAGAGCCAGGCACATGGAGAAGACACCCCTACCCCATCTGGCTGACAGAAAGACCTGGTTCTGTCCCTGTACCCCTCAGGCCTGGGCTATAGCCAGGGGCAGGGGACAATCTCCATCTCTATGACAGTCACCCCCAAAGTCCTGTGGCCCTCCATAATGCCAAAGCTCGTTGGTTGTCTTTGCCCCTCACTTCCCCCATAGTGCCATCAGGGCTTTGGCATAATGTGGTAATCTATGACCCTCTTGACCATCCATAAAGCAACTGGCAGTTAGTCTAAAGGGAAATCAGCCCGAAAGGAGGACCTGAGTCTGCTGCCCTCATCCCAAGACTCCAAACTCAGCTCCCACTCTGGGCATGCTGGGTCAGGCCATGAGGGTCACAGAGTCCCACCAAGTCCTAAGGGACACAGGCTCAGACATCCCAGCTGAGAACCCCAAAGCTGGACCAGTCGTCTCTACCTGCCCCACGGGCAGAGACACCTCTGAATTCCTAGTTTTGCTCCCTCCTGAAATCTCATCATGGCAAACAAACTGTGACCCGCCCCCCCCCCCCAGTTCCCTGGTAAAGGCCATCTGGCCTAGAAGACCGTGCCTGCTGGACCTCTCCCCAAGGACGGCCTGGGTCTCGAGGCTGGTGGTAACAGGCATCAGGGTGGGGGATTGGGGACTGCTGGTATTGTGTAGAAAGGAAAAGAGGAAAACAACCCTGTTTACGGAAAAGGCGCGTCCGCTGCTGGCCGGTGGCCTTCCTGGGGTGACAGAGGTCCTTTGTTGGGAAAACAGGAAGTGAGGATTTCCAGGACGCCAGGCCACCCGCAGGCTGCTTGCCCTGGTTTCCACCGATTCTCAGCTCCAACCAGCCAATAGCTGTCCATCCCTCTGATGTCCAGCTTACAGAGAAAGCTGTCTTCGAAGCTCACAGCATGGGGACAGTACACTCTGCTACAGTGGGGCAGATACCACACAGTACTCTCGTGGTGTTCACTTTGGGCATGGCTGTGAACCTCACAGCCAGCAATCCCTGAAGGAGGTACACCAAGGGACCAGCCACAAACGTGAGAAACAAGTACCAGGGAAGGGGTCTGTTAGGTCCCATAGCTAGGGGTAGCCCTGAGGGCAGCCTGTGAGTTGGACAGGAACCAGGAGATGGAAGCAAGCTCCAGGATACCACACACACCCTCATTGAGAGCCATGTAGGTCCTTGGGCCCAGATCAGTGGTCACGTGTTCCTGTCACTTGTGCTAGCATCAGGCCACAGTGTACATGCTGCTGATTCATTGTCTGGTCCATCAAAGTACGGGCAAATATACACATCGGTCCACGCACATGCCAACACAGCACATGCCACCCAGCAATGCTCAGCATCTTCACCTCAGCATATGCGCTGCACAGGCATGCTTGTGTACACACACACACACACACACACAAACACAGAAGCATAGACAGGCATGCTTGTGTGCACACATACACACAGAAACAGGCATGCTTGTGCACACACACACAAACACAGAAGCACAGACAGGCATGCTTGTGTGCACACATACAGAAACAGGCATGCTTGTGCACACACACACACACAAGCACAGACAGGCATGCTTGTGTGCACACACGTACACACCAACACAGAAGCACAGACAGGCATGCTTGTGCACGCACACAAACACAGAAGCACAGACAGGCATGCTTGTGCATGCACACACACACAAACACAGAAGCACAGACAGGCATGCTTGTGCATGCACACAAACAGAAGCACAGACAGGCATGCTTGTGTGTGCACACATAGAAGCACAGACAGGCATGCTTGTGCACACACACAAACACAAGCACAGACAGGCATGCTTGTGCATGCACACACACACACACACATGAACACAGAAGCACAGACAGGCATGCTTGTGCATGCACACACACAAACACAGAAGCACAGACAGGCACAAACACAGAAGCACAGACAGGCATGCTTGTGTGCACACACACACAAACACAAGCACAGATAGGCATGCTTGTGTACACACACACACAATCACAGAAGCACAGACAGGCATGCTTGTGTGAAGATGCACACACATAAACAGAAGCACAGACAGGCATGCTTGTGTGCACACACAAACACAGAAGCACAGACAGGCATGCTTGTGCATGCACACACACAGAAGCACAGACAGGCATGCTTGTGCACATACACACAAACACAAGCACAGAAAGGCATGCTTGTGTGAACACACACACACAAGCACAGACAGGCATGCTTGTGCATGCACACAGAAGCACGGACAGGCATGCTTGTGCGTGCACACACACAAGCTCAGACAGGCATGCTTGTGCATGCACACACAAACACAAGCACAGACAGGCATGCTTGTGCATGCACACACACAAACACAGAAGCACAGACAGGCATGCTTGTGCATGCACACAAACAGAAGCACAGACAGGCATGCTTGTGTGTGCACACAGAAGCACAGACAGGCATGCTTGTGCATGCACACACACACACGAACACAGAAGCACAGATAGGCATGCTTGTGTATGCACACACACACAGAAGCACAGATAGGCAAGCTTGTGTGCACACACAAACAGAAGCACAGACAGGCATGCTTGTGTGCACACACACAAACAGAAGCACAGACAGGCACAAACACAGAAGCACAGACAGGCATGCTTGTGCATGCACACACACACATGAACACAGAAGCACAGACAGGCATGCTTGTGCACACACACAAACACAGAGGTACAGACAGGCATGCTTGTATGCACACACACACAGATGCACAGACAGGTATGCTTCTGTGCACACACACAAAGAAACACAGACAGGCACAAACACAGAAGCACAGACAGGCATGCTTGTGCACACACACACACACACACAAACAGAAGCACAGACAGGCAGGCTTGTGTCCACACACAAACACAGAAACACAGACAGGCATGCTTGTGTGCACTCACACACACAAAGAAACACAGGCACAAACACAGAAACAGACAGGCATGCTTGTGCACACACAAACACAGAAGCACAGACAGGCATGCTTGTGTGCACACACACACACACATGCACACACACACACACACAGAAACACAGGCAGGCAGTCACCTGGCATCACTCAGCAGCCCCTTCCCATCTGACCCACAAGCAGCTGTCCCTACCACAATACCTGCCAAGAAGTCAAGAGACTTTGAGGGTCTCCCTACCCCTTACAGGAGCACTGAGCCCACCTGCTCTTGTGAGGATCACCTGCCTGTGAGACACCGTGTGGTGTCTGACACATCAAGAGCTGGGCCCGTGGTGTCGTGTGGATTGACTCCAACAGAATGACTCCTCAACTTGCCTAAGAAGACTGAGTGGTTCTTGTGGTCCCTGATGCCGCCCTCGCACTCACGGGCTCTCCTCTCTATCTGTACGCCTGGCCCAGGCACTGCTGAGCACTGGTTGTGCCTTGTCTTGGGGGTGGGATCTCTGGCAGGGAGGCAAGATGCTGCTCCAAGGTGAGAGGCTCTACACAGGCCTGCCTGATGCCTTTATACCCTCACATCTCCATTCTGCAACCCTCTCAGGCTGGTGGTGAGGAGGCCTTTAGGTGGGGACTGATGCTAGGCCACCTGTTGCTTCAGAGACAGCACCTGTGACAGCTGGCCCAGCTGGGCACAGCATGGAAGGGTGATAGCAGCAGAGCTAATGGGATTTACTATGAGAAAAGTGTGAGTCCAAGGTGGAGCCAAAGGCCAGATGGAGAGGAGGGCCTAGTTTGGGCATACTGACCTTGACACACAACTGAATAGTTCAGGGACTGCCACCTCTGTTTGTGGTGGGGAAGTTGGGGACTTCAGGTAACTTCTGCTTCCTGTCAGGGTTCCTGGTCTGAGCTTCATACTCATAGTCCAGAGGTATTATGTGTTCTCAGCCTTGAGCTGTGGTCCCTGCATCCATAACCTACAGCCTTCTCTCCACCAGTGAGTCAATGTCCCCCATTCTCTTATCAAGGGGACCTGATAGCCACATTGGCCAGGGGTCCAGTAGGTGCTCAGGTGGTGTGTGCATGACTCCCAATGGACCTCTCCTCTCTGGATCTTTCCAGAGTTCAAAGACCGGCTTGTTGGAAAGGGCAGGGGATTCAAAAACATGTAAGAGGTGAGAAGGCGCCTGTGCTGGATGGCTTTAGTGTCAACTTGACACACCTGGGTTGAGGGAGCCTCAGTTGGGGATTGCCTCCATTGAACTGGCCTGTGGCCATGTCTGTGGGGTATTTTCTTGATTGTCGAATGACATCCTGTGGGTGGTGCCACCTCTGGGCAGATCATTCTGTATTGTATAAGAAAGCAGGCTGAGCATGGGTCAGAGGAGCAAGGCTGCATTTCAGCTCCTGCCTCTAGGTTCCTGCCCTGAGTTCCTACCTTGGGCTCCCTCAGTGATGAACTGTGACCCAGGAATGTAAGGGGAATAGACCCTTTCATCCTCAAGTTGGTATTGGTTAGTGTTTTGTCATAGTATTAAAGAGAAACTAGAACAGAAATTGGTACCAGAATCATGGGGTAGGTATTGCTGTGACAGACCTGACCTTGGTGTTCTGGGGAAGATTGTGAAAGTGATCGGAACTTTGGGCTAGAAAAGTCATTGAATGCTTAGTTTGTTGCTGTGGTGCTTGAAATGGTTATGCTAAAGGTGTTGTAGACAGTTGAGCCCTGGCTTGTGAAGAAGGGGAGAGGAGACCATCATGGCTGTTTGTGTGATGTTTTGAATGGAGAATCTGTGGGTTCTGGTCAGCTGGGACTGAAGAATCAGCTGTGATGAAGAAGAGACCAGAGCCTAAAGTGAAACCTTTGCTTTCTTTACTGGGACAATTAATTCTGGTTATCTGGGACTGAAAAACCAGCTGTAAGTAACAAGAGATCAGCATCACTGAGGTGAAATCTTCTGGGAAGTATCCAGGTGAGCACACAAGCTGTGAGCCAAAGAGGGCCCGAGCCTCCATCTCAAGAATCTCCTGCATGGTTCTGGTGTTGTTGACAGTGTGAAGAGGTCACAGAGAGCAGCTGAGGCTTGGCACTGTGAGAGGCCAGGAAAGGCCATTGGTGAAAGTGCAGGCTTGGTTGTTTCGAAGACCCCCAGGATTACAGGGGTCATTGAGTGACTCTGAGGCTTTGCACCAGGAGAGGCCAGAAGAGCCCGATCATTGGTGAAGGTGCAGCCTCGGTTTCAGTAAAGACCACAGGTCTTTGGAGATGCCAGGACCATGGATGACCACCAAGGGGAGCAGCAGATGTGGAATGGAGTTGGCCTGGGCCCGCGAGATGAGCTGTGTGTGCTACGGACGGCAGAACCAGAGAAGTGGAGCTGCCGAAACCCTTTGGAGCCCAGAAGATCATGAGCGAATTCCAGCTGTCCAGCTGTGGGAGATTTTGCTGGACTCGGGTCTTGCTTAAGTGTATCCAATTCTCCCCTTTGAAATAAAACAGTACTTGTTTTTAATTTTGCAGGAACCCTGTTAATAGACTTTTAAAAGAGATTTTTGGGGGGCTGGAGAGATTGCCTGGCGGTTGAGAGCACCGACTGCTCTTGCAGAGGACCCAGGTTCAATCCCCAACGCCCACATGGTGGCTGAGGGCCATCTTTAGCTTCAGTTCTGGAAGAATCCTACGCCCTCTTCTGACCTCTGTGGCATTGCACTACACGGGTGCACAAGCCTACAAGCAGACAGTATATTCATACACATACAAAATAAATAAAATAAAATAAAAAAGATTTTGAACTTTTAAGTGTTTGAATTTTTTAAGGACTTTGGGATTTTTAAGGTTGTACTGTTTTATTTTATTTTATTTTATATTTTATTTTATTTTTTTATTGGTCTTTTAAAGACAGGGTCTCCCTGTAGCCCCAACTGGTCTGGAACTCACTATGTAGACCAGGAAGGCCTTGAACTAATAGAGATCTGCCTGCCTCTATCTCCCGAGTGCTGAAATTAAAGGTGTGCACTACCACACCAGGCTGGTTGTATGGTTTAATAGTAATGTGTTGGATAGTTGTCAACTTGACACACCTGGGTTGAGGGAAATTGAACTGGCCTGTGGCCATCTCTGCGGGGTATTTTCTTGATTGTTGGGTGATTGGGAAGGCCCAGCCCACTGTGGGTGGTGCCACCTCTGGACAAGTTGTTCTGAACTGTGACCCGGGAGATGTAAGAGGAATAAACCCTTTCCTTCTAAGTTGGTATTGGTCAGAGTGTTTTGTCACAACAATTGAAGGCAAACTAGAACAGCATCCATTTGGCAAGAGGGGACCCTGGAGCCTTCACTGAACATGTCATTTAGGCCAACAGGACAGCAGGAAAGGGGCCTGGCCAGGGTTGGCACCCAGGAAAAGAATTCTTTGAAGAAAGTGAGTGATAAGTGGATGAATGCATGATTAGTGAATGAATGAGTGATGAACGAATGTGAGAAAATAAGAAAGTGAATAAGCTGGGCATGGTGGTGGGGTGTGGTGGCACATACCTTTAATCTCAGGCAGGAGCAGCTGAATCTTTTTGAGTACAAGGCCAGCCTGGTCTACATAGTAAGCACCAGGCCAGCTGGGACTAAAGGGAGACGCTGTCTCAAAAAGACAAAAAAAAAAAGTGAATGAATAAATTGGTATAGTGAATGTGTACACCTACAGATACTCACCAAAAACTCTGGGCCCCTTGCTTGGTGCCCCCAGGCATCAGGGGAGGTATGGGGGAGTAAAGAAATGTCCGGCATACCTAGCATGTAACTCTGAAACTATAGGCAGTGCCTGGGTGTCGGGGTGGCCAAGGCTGCAGCACCTGTTTCTGAGGACAGAAAACTGCAGATGTTCCTTTCCACAGTGAGTCTGATGCAGGGTCCTAGATGCAAGGGCACAGGACTGAGGCACAGGGAAGCTTCTCAGGATTCCTATCCCCAAAACTGAGCAAGGCCAGGCTGCCTGGGCCCCTAAGGAGGAAGGCCACCCCCAGCATAAGTCACCATGGCAGGGCGTGGGCTGCATAAGAGTCTGTGTTTCCTATCATGGCCCCAAGATGGGAGTCAGTCTCATGGAGTCTAGCAAGCAGGGCATAGACTCCAAACCCATTCGGTTCTGATGCCCACTCAAGGGTTGCCAAGGGTCCCTCAGATAGCAGAGCACCAGCCCTTGGAGAAACCACCTTCAGAACTAAATACTGTCCCTGAAAGCCACTTTCCCTAAAAGTTGCTCTCAGCTTCTGGTCCTCCAAATACCCAGAGGGTGCAGAGACTGAGATGCATGCAGGGCATGTCCTTGTGCTGCACCCACCACCCCGTGTCTGTGCGCACATGTGCGGAGACTCAGCTTGGTCCTCAGCCTCCCCCATACCTTTTTCCTGATCCTAAACTCCAGCCTCAGCCCCAGTGCTACTAGGGTCCCAAGCCTCTGCAGTCCCTGCTAACAGTGGGGAGATAGGGATCCTGGGTAGTCAGCACTCCAAGTAGTGGCCTCAACCTCTAGACCTCTACAGTGTGAGCACCAAGAAGCCAGGTGCAGTCCTCATAGCAATAGCCAGCAGTCCCACAGGGCAGGGACTGGGGTGTGTATGTATAGGCTCCTGTCGTTGTTCAAGTCTTCGTGTCACACGTGATCGCCTTCCACACGCTGTTCTTCCCTTCTTGGCTCAGCTCCAGGACTTGTCTCCTGCCTGCAGGCTGACAGTCTCTAGGCTTCACCCTCGAAAGAAGAGGGGAGGGAAAAACTGCAGGAGATCACCCATGGAAAAATGAGCAGACTCACACAGAGAGCCGGGGAGGATAGGAACTCTGTTTATTTTCTCAGTGAGGTCTATATATTCAAGACTACTGTGCTCTGGGCAAGGAAGTGGGGAGCAGGCGGAAGGGAGGGGTGAGCCACCTTGGTTCTAATCAGGGGGCTGCAGAGCTCTGGTTTGTGCAACAGGTAACTAGAGGTGTGACATTTTGCTCAATGCCTCAAGGGAAGGGGCCTGGAACTTTGCGGAGATAGGGCGAAGCAAGAATCATTGTAATATCCCAAATCTTCCTGCTACGGATAACTCACAGAGGCAATTCTTAATGCCCACAGAGATATCAGATAACTGGAGATCTTCCTGCACAGGTCTTACAAGTCCTTGCTTCAAGCCACATACAAAGTTCCATTCCCACAGGCTCCAAAGTGCCTGGTCCCCAGAGCTGCCCCGGGGCAGGGGCTTAGGACCTGCCCAAAGGACTCACTGCTTACCAGGCACCCAGGGACTCAGAACCTGCTGTGAGAATATGCCTTTCTGTGTCCTGCCAGGACATATGCAGCCCTTCAGACTACCACAGCCTGATCAGACCCCTAGTTTTCACCTTGTGGGGACCTCAAGGTGGAGGGAGACAGCAGAACTGTAGCTGGAGTTCAGTCCCACTCAGAGACAGTGCTAATGAACAGGCGTGGGATGAAGCAGGCCTCGTCTTTAGTGTGGACGTAGAGCTGGGTGCTTACCCCAGCCCAAGAGGTGAGATGGGGAGGAGATGGGGAGTCCAGGACTTGGTGCTGGCTCTTTACCTTGAGCCTGGGTGGACGCATCAGTGGGGCAGGCAGCACAGAAAGCGACACCATGGGAAGCCCTGGAGCAGATGGGCTCACAGAGGACATGTCCTCAGGGGGTCAGAGGGAAAGTCCCCAAACCTAGACCAAAGATGCCACTGTGAGAGGAGGGGAAAAGAGCATGGGGGGACGGGGGGGAGACGGCTCTTCTTCCAGGGTCTGACACCCTCTTCTGCCCTCAGCAGCACTACACAAATGTTGGACACTCACATACATTCAGGCAAAACACTCATACACATAGAAACAAAAGTAAATCTTAAAAGAAAAATGTGGCTGGATCCTGTGCGACAGAGACCCGGACTGGGCCTGTTGAGGGAGGGGCCAAAAGGAGGGACGGGAGTTGTGTGCTGGCTGAGCTGGCTCTGGAGTCTCACAGCTGAGGGTCCATGGTGGCCCATGTCATCAGGAGAGAGGTGGGTGAAGGGTAAGGAGGTGGGGGAGGGAGGGGACTGGTTGTAACACAGAGCAGTGGAGGGTGATTGAGGAGGAAGCCTGCTACGGGCCAGCCAAACAAGAAGGGGCAAGATGCTGGGATTTGGCCAGGGAAGGCCGAAGTACAGGATGCAGGTGGGGCTTCTCCAGCCGTGTCCAACTGTAAAAGCAGGAGTAAGGGTGGGGCCACAGAGGTGAAGGTGGGATTACAGGGGTCAGGTCAGCACAGTCTGAGCAGGGAGGCGGCAAGAGTAAGGGTGGGGCCACGGAGGTGAAGGTGGGATTACAGGGGTCAGGTCAGCACAGTCTGAGCAGGGAGGCAGCAAGAGTAAGGGTGGGGCCATGGAGGTGAAGGTGGGATTACAGGGGTCACGTCAGCACAGTCTGAGCAGGGAGGTGGCAGGAAGAGATGCCAGGCAGGGAAGACCTGGGGGCTGGTCAGATGCTACTTCATACCCACGGGATGGGTTATGTCAAAAAATGTAAATGGTTTTACGTGTCTTAACCTCGGTGAAATAGAGGCCAGCCTCCTCTATGTGGAGAGTTCCAGGCCAGCTGGAGCTACAGGGAGATCCTGTTTCAAATAGATGGATGGATGGGTGGATGGATGGATGGATGGATGGATGGATAGATGATAGATAATACAGATAGATATTTTTGAAATGTAAATAGCAAGTGATGGTGGGCACGGGACTCAGGGTGGCCACCAATGTTTAGAACACTAGTCCTGAGTTTCCGTGGGTTTCTCTGTTTTGTGCAGCTACAACGGAATCCCTGAGATTAGGTAATTCACAAGCAGAAATATAATGGCTCGCAGTTCCGAAGGCCAGGGAAGTGGATGGAAGGTGCCAGAATCTGGCGAGGGCTTTCTTGCTGTTATCTTATGGTGGAAGACAAAGGGCAATAAGAGAAAAGGAGAGACTGAAGCAGAGACACAGAAAGAGGCAGAGGAAAGGAAGAGGAGGTGGAGAAGGAAAGAAGGAAGGGAGAGGCAAGGGGCAGAAACCAGTGAGCAGCAGGGACCAAATTAGTTCTGTCCTCAGGAGCCCAACCCCATGATAAGGATGGGCATCAACCCATCCTTGAGGGCTATGTCCTAGGCCTCACCTCCCAACATCACCCAGGTGGAGAATCAGCATCACACGCAAGCTGCGGGGACATAGTCAGATCAGAGCACCATGTAGCCCAGCAATTCCTTTTCTAGGTTTACAGCCTAGAGAGAGCCTCACAGACATTTCCCCACTGGGCCAGGTTCACAGCAGTGGCATTAGCTGTGTCACAGTGTAGAAACAACCACAGCATCCATGACAGATGGCTGGATGAGCCGAGTAGGGTACAGTCTACACGATGGACTAAATTCAGTCCTAGAAAGGAAGGGAGCTGTGGCACAAGATAGCACACAGGACTGAGAATGCTGGGCTTGGTCAGAGAAGCCGGATGCAAGAGGGGGATCTTGAAGATTCTACTCTTGTGAGGTCCTGGAGCAGTCGGTCACATTCACAGGGATAGAAAGGAGGGAGGTGGTTACAGCAGCTGCAGACACTGACCAGGAGTTGTTTAATGGAGACACAGAGTTCACGTCTAAGGTCATTCAATAATCCTAGAAATGACGGTGCTGGTGATGGCTGCACTGAGAACGTGCCTGGTTCCACTCACCTACAGGCTTAGTAATGGCTAAAAACCCATCTTTATAATACTCATATATTGCCACAGTCAAAAAAAATTAGCTGGGTTAATGTGCTGCAGTGCGTGCAGCAGTCTGATAAGAACCCAACGCACAGGTCAGGCAGGGTGAAGATGGAGCCATGAGACTGCAGCCGTGAACTCCGGTGTGGCTACTGAGGATTTCCCTGTCTCGCAGCAGGTGGTACAGCTGTAATCCTAGTACTCAGGAGGCTGAGGCAGGAGAAGCACAAGTTCAAGGGCAGCTTGGGCTATAGAGTGAGTTTAAGGCCAATCTGGGCAACTTAGTGAGATCCTGTTTCAAAACTTTTAAAAAGTGGAAGGGTTGATGGCTCAGTGGCTGCTTGCTTGCCTAACACACACAGAGCCTTGGTTAAGTCCCTAGATCTGTCCTCCTCTGCACACAGAGCCTTGGTTAAATCCCTAGATCTGTCCTCCTCTGCAATCAACTTTTAATTTTCCTTTATTTAGAATGACATTATTTAACAGAAAATATCATAGTAAGTTGAGACTATGAAAAACAAAACAGAAAAAGTTGTATATCTTAGTATATAAAGCATCATTTCCCTTGAATTTTTTAATTTGAAGACTGTGAATTTCCATTGCTCATGGGACCCCAGAGGGCCAACAGTTGGGATGAAAAGTTGGATAGAGAGCAAGGGAAAGAGGATGGGGTGAGTGGCCTGCAGCTACTTTGAGCCTCGCCCCTCAGGGAAAGGGGGCTTTTCCTGGATCCTGCAGAAGTGTGTAGCTATGGTTGTGCACAGGCAGTGAACCACAAAAAGGAAGGCAGGGGCCCATTATATCAATACCTGCTCTTGTATAGGGGCTACACAAACCTCTGGCTCTGTCTGATGACCTGGGGCTTTTTTTCATATTTTTGAGACAGGGTCTCCCTGTAGCCCCCAGCTGTCCTGGAAATCACTATTTAGACCACGCTAGCCTTGAACTCAGAGATTCACTTGACTCTGCCTCCCGAGTGCTGGGAGTAAAGGTGTGGACCACCACGCCTGGCGCTGACCTGGGACTTTTTAACAATTTAAGTATTAAAATGTGTTCTTCTTTCCTCAGTGCTGGAGATAAACCCCAAGTTCTTGTGAGTACTAGGAAGTTCTTTGCCACTGAGCTACACGTTATCCCCAGTGTGGACCTGCTTTAAAGATATCCTTGCCCATCCCCCTTGCCACACCCTCAGAGTGAAAAGGTGCTGAGAGTCTGGGTTTCTAATGGGCACCAGGACTTGGGTGCCATTGCTCCACCTCCCCTGAGGTTGCACCCATAATACAACTTCTTAGGCTCCCCCTTGGTACCTATCACTTCCCTGAAAGCAAGCAGATTTCCTCAGGTCTCTAGCTTTGACTTATTCCCAGAGCCTCCCCAGGTCAGTCCCTGTCCAAATTCTCCTGCCCTTCCAGCTCCCAGTTCAGGGACCAGGGGCTGCTTAGAGTCCACTTCCGTGCCCTCAGCACCATGCCCACCGGATAGGGTACAGCCCTGGGTGCTGTCTCATGCAATGGGGAAACCAGTTAGACTGCTACCAGCAGTACTGACCATGACCTGCAGATGCTCCCTTCCCTGAGGCCCTACAGAGTCCTCTACCAGCTTAGCAGCTGGGCAGTGATATCCCTGGGCCTTGGATGCTGACCTCCTGGTACTCAAGCTGGGCCTGGACCAAGTCCTCCCAACAGATTTGCAGATTAGGAACTCGGGCCCACAGTGTCTGGACCTTGATTGATTGACCCAACCTGAGCCTTGGTGGCTGTCTTCAGTTAGATGTGCAACATGACAGGGCAGAAGGTTTGGGGGCTAGTTGTATGTGGGACACAGACCTCTGGCGGATAAGAGACACTTGGTAATAGTGGCCAGGCTCAGTGCAGCTCTAAATTGGGCCTGGCCTAGGTCCAGCGGATGCTGTGGGCCTTGGGGAACATCTCAACCCCCCCCCACATAAATGTATACAAGGACTTCCTAAGAATCCACTTGCCACCCTCCCCTGGGTCACTGTTGCCTGGCCAGGGTGTGGCCCAGGCCTGCTACACGATCAGATCCTCCCTATAGCTGGTGGCAGCTGAGGGACACCCCCTTAACAGAGGGGCCCCAGCTTCACACGTGACCTGGCCTGAGCCTTGACTCTGCCACATCCTCAATGTCCTCGGCATGACCACATGGCATCATGAACAGCAGTGAGGAGGGAGTGGAGTCTGCCCTTCTTTATGACTGGGGCACTGGAACACTGACTGAGCTAACAGAGGATCCCTTGGCATCCTGTGGGCCCAGCAGGGTGCCTGCTATACCTGTCCTGCCCCTGACAATATCTAGACACCTAGTGTGGGGAAGGGGAAGTGGTCCATCCTGTCCCAAGGAGAAGTCTTAAACAGTGCCCACCCTTATGGAAGCCCACCTGGGCGGCCTCAGTGCTCCACCCCTGCAAATGGTCAGATGTCCGGCCCTTTGCAAGGCTACACAGCTTGTCCCACCTGTTTTAAAATTTAAGTAATTATTGTGTATGTATATGACATGTATGTTTGAGTAAGGGTGTGCACGTGTGTGTAAGTCTGAGGACAACTTTTGGGAGCTGGTCTTCTCCTTCCATTGTGGGTTCTAAGGACCAAACTCAGGTTATCGGGAATCCACAGCAACCACTTTTACCTGCTGAGCTATCTGTTAGATCCCGACCCGTTAACCTACGGCACCACATGGGGCTCCACAGACCTTTTCCCGAGAGACTGACCTGGGCCTCGACCCCCACCCCCAGTATACTGTACTCTTTTCAACCCTGGGTGTCTGGGGGAGGATTCCATCCCTGTCCTTCTTCGTCCCCCAGTCCTAGCCAGGGCTCCTCTCAGTGCAGGTTGTGGGGGGGGGTCTCCCCACCCAGTTGTGGGCAGGCCTGGGCCAGGCCACAAGGAGAGCTGGGTGCAGGCAGGATATCTGGTAGAGCTACTGCTGTGGCCAGTCACTGTCTGGGGAGGATCAGCGCTCCCGAAGGGCCTCAGCAGGCAATGGAACCAGGCTTGACCAGCTTGGCCTCTGTCACAAGCAAAGTATCCAGAGAAAGCCCAAGGCTCTGTAGCTGGGTCTCCAGGGCCAGAAGACAGCCAAGGAGGGCAGCCCTGTGGGGTGAAGTAGACTCATAAGGCTCCTCCCCCAGGGGTGCCAGAAATGCCTCGATGTAGTAAAGTAGCAGATGTGTGGTGCACCCAGCACGCATGACCCTTGGGTGCCATGTGTAGGGCTTGTAGAACTGGCTCGGCACGTGTCCTGGCCAGGTTCTCTCTCCACTGGCCATAAGCCACGGCCAGTTGGGGACATGGTGTGTAGCCGGAACAGGGTGTGTGTTTGCTCAGGGCACCTGGAGCCTGGCCATAGGACAAGGGCCCATTGTATTCCCAGCCATCCTGCTCAGTCCTGCCACACTGGCCCATCCATGCTGCCCCACCTCCATCCCTCCCCTGCGACCCCTCACCCCTGTCCACAACACTCTTGCCCTTGCCAACCCTAAACCCCTGTCTGTACTGGGACTATGTGAACCCTGGCACCCACCTCACGTCACTTCCCTCCCTAACTCCCCCCATGCTACCTGCTGCCCTTCCACCATCATCCCCCTAGTGGCCCCAGATCCACGCAAGTTAGGACACATGCAAAGAGACCCCCACATCCTCACGTATCCAGATGTAAGTCTGAAGCTCATACACATCCTGTCCACATGTGCATGCTCACCACCCCTGGCAACTCTGGGTGATTTGGTGACTCCAGGTAGTGAGACTACATCAGCCCCATGGGAAGTAGGATTGCTATGGGCCTGGTGTGGAGAGACCTTGGGTTGGTGACCAAGTCTTCTAGCCAGAGAACCTGTAACTGAGGAATGAACTGAGACCTCCCACTGGGGAGTCCCCTGAGGCTGCTGCCTTGCCAGCTTGCTCCACACACATGGGGGCTTTAGCAGTCTCTCCCTAGGCCTGTGGGTTGGGCTCAAAGAAGGAAGGCTCAGCTGGAGTCCCCCATGGCCGCAAGAGCCCCTTATGGGGTGGAGTGTGGACTGCCGGCCTCACAACCCACTCAGCTGCATTTGGGTTTTTCCATAGTCCTTCATGCATACCTGTAAGGCGTCTTCCCGGCCCAGCCTCATAAAATCCAGCACTGTGGCTCAGCAGTGAGAACAGTAAGGCTGGGCGTCACTAGGACAGGTGCTAGAGTCTGGGACGTGGTGAAGGCAGGGACCTAGTGCACCTGCCCTGTGAGCCCACGAGGCCAAGGTCTGATGGTACAGAACCAGTCTGACTGGTGTGACAGCTGTGTTTGTGTGTGTGTGTGTGTGTGTGTGTGTGTGTGTGCGTGCGCGTGCGCGCGCGCTCGCTTGCTCACATGGACGTGTGTACTGGGGCCCAGCCAGGAGGCAGGCAGGACAGAGGCCGCAGCCTGCGTCATGGGCATTACCTACGACAGGCAGTCACCTGCCAGGGGTGTTGGCTCAGCTGGGGGTGGCAAAACAGTTGAGCCTTGAAGGCTATGATAGAGAGAGGGATAAGCAGACTGGCCAGCGCTCAGATTCACGATCCACCCACTTTCATAGGTCAGAAGCACAAGAGGACACATCAGAGCTGGGAAAAGGTTGGCAGCTTCACTAGGAAGCCAAATCTAGACTGAATCTGGTCCCTTAGTGGAGAAGAGACCCAGCCTCCAGCCCCATCCCTGCCTCTGCCCGTTCCAACCTCAGACCCTGAGCAGCCAGCCCATACTCTCCAAGCCCTTCGGGAGCTGTGGCAGGCTAGCCTGACAGCTGTCCTGCTCGTCACTCCTGTGGCCCCACGTTGTCTACATGTTGGCCCTGCCCTCATGTCACTAAGACTTCTCATACCTGCCTAGACAGGTCACTGAATCACCCCTGCTGAGAGCCAAACAAGACTTGAGAAGGGCAGACCCCAGCTAAGGTCCCCTCACCCCGACTGTGTCCAGTTCCACCTTCCCACCCAGCCTGTGCCCAGAGCCAGTGACAGCACCTGACACAAGGAACTGTGAAGGCCAAGACCCCTGCTCCTCCCACACAACTTCCTAGGCCTGGACTCAGCCCAACTGAAACAGAATCCAGAGGCTCCTTGGGCGTGGAGGAGTGACGGGCTTGGATCTAGCACCGAGGGTGAGCTCAAAGCACCTGGGTCTGTGCGGTAGCCTGCATGGCACCAAGTGAGTAAGATTTCTGCCGCTGCTCATGGGGGCAGCCTCTGACTGGGGTCCCAAAGCAGCCAACTCGCTCACTTTGGCAGATTACCAGGGCCTGTTCGAAACCCTAAAACTGCGTCCCAGAAACTGCCAGTCAGTGGCTCCCCACCCAGCCACTGCTGCCAGGGAAGCTGAAGCTGCTCTGGGAACGGCCAGGAGAGGGTATGACTAGGACTGGGACCCACAGAGAGTGGAGACAGAAAACTAGCAATGTCCTTCTGGGTACATATCCCCTGGGGTCTAGGTGGAGGACTGGTACTCTCCATGGGCTGGGCTGGAGATCTGTGGTCAGGGTGATACTGTACCTGAGACTACCTGCTTAGGTTGTCAGCTTTTTCCCTCAAGGGACTAGCTGGGACAGAAAGCTGGTCTCTTCTGAGCATTTCCCACCCCCAGTCAGACCACTTCCCTGCCATAACCTGGTGGGTACGCACCTGTGCTTCTCATGGGACCGGGTATCAGCCTTTATCTGCTGGCTGGGTTGTAAGGGCAAAGAGCAAGAGAAGTCTTATACCCTGGACCCTGCTAGATCCTGAGGGACTCTGAGGTTATTCTTTTCTCCTCCTGTTATGGTCCAGGCCTGAACCCAGCAGGGGAACCTCAGAGCCATAATCTCACCCCAGACCTTTCGGCAGCACTGGACCCCAGGCTCTTGGGTGGTAGCGATCCTTTGGGCTGGTGCTGGCTAGAGGGCTTAGTAGGCAGTGTGCTCAGTTCCACCTGCCAAGCCCCATTACCCCTACGCTGGACTGCAGGCTTGGCTAGGCCTCTCTCCTTCCCCAACCCGTGGACAGCAGTATGTGCTCAGGAGAGCAGGCATGTCCTGAGGGTAGGACAG
Source organism: Rhizomys pruinosus (assembly GCA_009823505.1). Lineage (NCBI taxonomy): Eukaryota > Metazoa > Chordata > Mammalia > Rodentia > Spalacidae > Rhizomys > Rhizomys pruinosus. Next base: position 875,497 of record VZQC01004541.1, read on the forward strand.
CCAAGTGTTAGGCAGGCACTGCATGTAGCCTCTGACCCAGAAGAACCCCAACACAGCTTACCTCTACAGTGCCACCCCCAGTAGGTCCTGTATGGTTAGTGAGACTAAATGCCTAGACCCGACTGAGCAATGGTGACACCATATGGACAGAAAGAAGGCTCTCAGCCTGGCACCCACAGCCTCAAGGAGCCAGTCCAGTAGACTTTTTTTTTTTTTTTTTTTTGGTCTTTTTGAGACAGGGTCTCTTGTAGTTTCAGCTGTCCTGGAACTCACTATGTAGACCAGGCTGGCCTTGTACTCACAGAGATCTGCCTGCCTCTGCCTCCTGAGTGCTGGGATTAAAGACATGAGCCACCACGCCAGGCCCAGTAGACAACCTCAATGCCTACCAAGGTTAGAGGGGTCAGTGGGAACTGGAGGGGTTTTCAGGGAAGGGAGCGGGGGCCACAGGCCACTCGGTCGGGTGGCAGTGGGGGGACATGGGAAAGGTACTGGGGGAGGAATCCAGCCAGAGGTAAAAGTGCAGAACCCTTCCCATTGCTCCCATCATGAGGCCCAGTCAGCTGCCGGCTTCCTGTGCACATTGGTTACTGGGAGTGAAGGGGTGAAGTATGCACTATGCCTAAGGACCAAATCCCTCCTGCTCCAGCTCTCCCCTCAGAATGCCCACCCCACCCCATTTCAACCCTCAGTCCAACTCTCCTTTCCATCTTTGCACAGAGCCAGAGGAGGGTCCTACATGGAGATAATGTCCTGCATCACTCCACTGGGACTCAGCTACCTGGCTTGTAGGTGTGGATGGGACAAACAGAGCGGGCTCTCCCTGAGCCTCTGGCATCCACCTGGACAATGTACAGGCCTTGGTCACTGGATGAAGCCTCTTTATCTTTTCCCTGACATGTAGGACAGAGGTGACAAGGCTGAAAGCTAGAAGGCTGTGTGTGCTGGATGGCTTTAGTGTCAACTTGACACACCTGGGCTGAGGGAGCCTCAACTGGGGAATTGGCTCCATTGGACTGGCCTGTGACCACATCTGTGGAGTATTGTCTTGATTGTTGAATTATGTGGGAGGGCCCAGCCCACTGTGGGTGGTGCCACCCCAGGCAGGTTGTTATGTAAAGTATAAGAAAACAGGCTGGGCATGGCCAGGGGAGCAAGCCAGTAAGCAGCATTCCTCCATGGCCTGTGCTTCAGCTCCTGCCTCCAGGTCCCTGCCCTGACTTCCTATAGTGGGCTCCCTCAGTGACGAACTGTGACCTAGGAGATGTAAGCTGAATAAACCCTTTCCTCCCCAAGTTGGATTTGGTCAGAGTGTTTTGTCACAGCATTTGAAAGCAAACTAGAACACTGTGCCGTGGGTCTGGTGCCCCTGAGACAGTGAATACCTGGGTCTCTCTGGCTTAAGGGGCTCAGGAGGAAAGGCAGGGAGGTTCATGAACTCCATGAACAATGAAAGCACATGGGGGTGTTGCCTGCAGCACCAACAGTCCCATGTCCACCCAGGAGCCAGTGTGTACCAAATGATCCAGACTGGCCAGCCACTGGAGACCACTGGGGGGTGTCCTCCTCCAGACCAGATTGAGACCATTCTGGATGCTTTGTCCATGAGAACTGGATACCCCACCTTCTTCATGCCCCAACACAACCTGCTTAGGGGTGGGGGTAGCAAAAACAAGCACAGAGCATTCAGGGTAAGTGTGTGAGGAGTTGGGGACAGCCTCCTCTCTCAAAGCCAACTTAACCTGTGTGCAGACTAGGGCAACCCCCCCCCCCCGCCGCTGCCATTCCTGTCACTTCCAAGGAATAGGGAAGTGGTCCTGTGGTTGGAACAAAGCTTAGCCACTTCTGAGCTATATGCCCTACCCAGGTCACCAAAGAGCCCCAGGGGCAGAGTAAGCTGGGAAGTCCTGGTCAGAATTAGGGACAGGGAAATGCCTCTCCCTGGCCTCAGTGGGCCTGGCTGGGCTCTCAAACAACTGGGCTCTAGGCTGGGTCCTATTTAGCGGCCCCTAGACCTCCTTGTCCTCCCACAGAACTGCCCCAGGAAGCAGGAAGGGCTGAGAGACTCCTAGGAGTTCACAAAGAAGCAGCCAAGGCTTAGGGTCATTGCACTTCCCTGCAGGCCTGGCCAGCTGGTGTGGACACTGGCCTTCCCCACTGTCTGTTCCTGCTGTATTCTGGGATGTGAGTGCCTCTGGTGCCCACTAGTGCCTGGCCCAGGGGATGCCCATGAGCCAGATTGGTGTTATTTATTTATTTGTTTATTTTTATGTGTATGAATGCACTGTCTGCATGTAGGTTTGTGTACCCGTGTCGTGCAATGCCGCAGAGGTCAGAAGAGGGCATCGGATTACCCTGGAATTGGAGTTAAACATGGTTCTCAGCCACCATGTGGGTGCTGGGGATCGAACCCGGGTCCTCTGCAAGAGCAGTTGGCCCTCTTAACTGCTAGGCCATCTCTCCAGCCCCAGATTGGTGTTCTTTAAACAGAGGGTGGGGGGTAGAAAGAGCAACAGGACACAGCCTCAGGGGAAAACAGCTCTGTGGACTTGTCCTGCAGCCCTGCCCAGTCTGGCCTGGCTCTGTGTCCAGCTGTGGCTTCCAGGATCTGGCCTCTGCCTGCAGGCCTGGGTCCAATCCAACAGGTGTGAAAGGAGGGGTTGGGTGAGGGCTGGCTCCTGGCAGCCTTGGTACACACATGCACCTCCAGGTGCTGAGCACTGTGAAAACATGGTCCTTTCTCCATGAGCAGACCTCTAGCCCACAGCTCTTCCTCAGACCACTGACTGCCACCACATCCAGGCATGGGGACCTACTCTCCAACTCCAGTTTTATTTCTGAGCCACTAAAAGTGATTCACAGAGACTATTTGGCAGGTCCATGATGGGTGGGTGCTGACCAGGGCTGTCAGAGAGGGGCTGGCTCACATCTGACCTAAAGTAGTCTTCTGACCTGCCTTGCTTCTCTCCAGGCCCATTCTTGCACAGAGGTTGTGCTCTGGCAGATATGAGAGGTGTGCGTGGCCAGCTGCCACTTGCAGACTTGTCCTGACCCCTCAACCGCCTCATCCCAGCAAAGGCCACTGTTCTTTCTGACCACATGCACACATAGGTGTGACAGCAAGTGTCTTGCAATGACGTGGACCACATGAGTGTGCTGAGCTCACAGATGTGCAGCAGGTGCTCTGTACATGTGCATCTCCCAGTGTGTGAGCTGGACATTTCCCCCGGCTCCTCTCTATATCCCTAGCAAATTAGAGGCTTCCACCAGGAGTCAGGTATGAGCTTCTGTGGAAGCTGGCTCTGAGCTCTCGCCTGCTTGTGTAGCCTGGGTAGGACAAGCAGGAGGAGTGTGAATGGATACTCCCACCCTACCCCACACACCGAGCTGGGCTTGGTCCTAGGGTGGTGAATCTTTGGGTTTGTTGGTTAAATCCCACCTCAGGCCAACCCATGTAGGAAGCTCTGAGACTCTGCTGACGCAATTCCAGGCTCTGTGCCTGCCAGGCAGTCATTGTGGTGTCCTTGGGTGCCTGCTGGGAACTATGGACAGTATTTCACAGGCATCTCCAGGCTACCACAAGTCCTAACCTACACATGGAGAGGCTGAGGCTGGGAGGATCTTGGGACATGACATTGCTCCAGGGTAGGTAAGCAGCAACACAAAGCCTTGGCCTGAGTGTTGGCCAGGGACGGGGTGCTGAGGATGGTCCCCAGAGACGAACCAGGGAAAGTGCTGTTGGGGCAAAGGCCAGGATGGCGAGGCTGGGAAAAGAGGGCCAAACCTGGTCTGGGACAGATAGTGTGGGCAGCTGGCCTGACTGTAGTAGGGCCCTGTCAGGAGGGACACCTTCAGTCTGGTCTGCTGGGACTTTGCCCAGACTTCTCCTGCCACTTGGGCCACAACCACAGCTCAAAATGACACTGTCGGGGTCAGCATGGCTGCAGTTCTCGGGGCTGCTGGTCCAGATAGGGTGGACCCATGCCATTATGTCTACCATCATTACTGTTCCCAATGACACTGTTGGGGTCAGCATGGCTGCAGTTCTCGGGGCTGCTGGTCCAGATAGGGTGAACCCATACCATGATGTCTACCATCATTACTGTCCCCAAGGTTTACTAGAGGAGACAACCTGGGCTGCTGACAGAAAACTTTCAGCAATGATGAAGACCTGGCTTAGCCCAGACACCCATGGCATCCTCTTTGGTTGTATAAGGCCTTTTTGTTGCCAAGTTCAAGGGACTGAGGCCAGTTGGCCATGTGTGTGCACCCTGGCCATAGGAAGCTGCGCGTAAATATTCTAAATGGAAGCAGGAACCGTGTTACGAGGGAGCCGCAGCTTGTTGACACTGCGCCTGAGATGAGGACTTAGGACAGGCCCGGGTTCCCTGGACGTGGAGATGGCGTCCACCAGCTTCTGGAGCAAAACAAAGTAGCAGCCATAGCAGCGGGTGTCCCTTCGCCAGCTGAGCCTCCCCAGTCCAGGGACGCCTTTGGGGAAGTGTTGCAAAATCCTGGCTGGCTCCCCTGGCTCTGCTCCCTGTCCACGAGAGGTCTGCCAAGGAGTGTGAGGGCAGGAGGGGAAAGGGCCTCCCTGCCTTGCACTGGGAACTCTGCCTGCAGCCAGCCTGAGAGGACAGGCCGAGCAGGGTGGGCAGCTGGGGCCTGATGGCTGATCAGCTGGCCAGAGCCAGGTCTAGGGTAGGGTTGGCCTGACAGCAGCAGCCTGGGGCCAGTACCAGGGCCAGGAGTGTGAGACTGGTGCCAGGTGCGCCCATGGGTGAGACTGCTGGCTGGGCATGGAATCTGCGCGGGGCCAGCTCGGGTGTGACCAGCATTTCTTGGAGTGGGAAGTAAGGTCAGAGGAGGAACAGGGCTGAGCTGGAAGGGCTTAGGGCTGGATCTTGACGGCCAGAAAGGCGTGAGCTCCAGCCCAGGGTGAGGCAGAGGGCCGGAAAGAGAGAGGTGTGTGAGGCAGACAGACTCACAGGACATGACAGTGGACAGGGACATGGCCAGAAGAGGCTGGGGGACCCAGGGCCTGCCCATGGGGCAGTTGGCTGGGCACAGGCTTTGTCATAGGCAAGGGTACTGGAAGTGGACAAGACTCCAAAGGGAAGGAACGAAGAGGACTCAGGACGGTCTAGGAGCATGGAGCAGGGCAGCTGATGGGTGTGGGGGTTTGTGGGAGGTGCCTTACCTCATTTTTCCTGTAATGTCTCAGCTCTGTAGAGTGCCTGGAAAGAGAGAGAGGGAGAGGGAGAGGGAGAGAGAGAGAGAGAGAGAGAGAGAGAGAGAGAGAGAGAGAGAGAGAGAGCTAGTTTTGTGGCTGTGTTTGTGTATATGTGTCTGACTGGGACAGGAGACTGAGGCCCTGGCTACCCTCCAGTCCACTATCCCTACCTTCCTAATCCAGGGAGACGAGACTGGCTCCTGTCACCACAGCAACAGCACAGCCCCTCCTATCAGCAGCACAGGGTGACCTGGTTGGGCTGGTTGTGCATTTTGTCTATGCCCACTGTAGGTGGCTGTTTCCGGGTCCACATGCCGACGGAGACAGGGTGGCTCCAGGCTGGGTGAGAGATGGGGTATAGACCCTCTGGTAGAGACTGCCCTCTTCCACCAGCTGCCTCCTTGAGCAGCAACTGGGTAAAAGGTGCAGGCAGGCAGTGGCCTCTCAGAAGAGCTGCAGGCTATTGTGTTACATTAGTCTAGTCCTGGGGCACCCCGGGTGGTGAGAGGGCAAGAGGAAGGACAGGGCATCTGTAGCAAGACCCTCTCATCTGTAAGTGTGCCTTGGCTCTGCTGCCCCTGGGCTGGGTGACCTGTGGGGCCCTGAGCGATTTTTAAGGCTTACTGGATGGGCCTTCCAAGAACCAGGAAAAAGCACCCAGAAGGCTGGTTCTGCCTGGGTCTTGGCTGGGGTGTTGACACATGTACAGCAAGAATGGCCTGAAGTCCAGCTTCCAACAGACATGTCTAGAAGGCACAAGACCAGAAGTGGGGGTCTTGGATTCAGTCCAGATTCCTGAGCAATAAGGACAGAGGCACCACAGACTGATAATTAAGGTGTGCTGTGTCCACTGCCGTGTCGACTGTGGGTAGGGCATGACTCCTAGTTAAGGTGTGCCATGTCCACTGCCGTGTTCACTGCGGGTAGGGCATGACTCCTAGTTAAGGTGTGCCGTGTCCACTGCCGTGTTCACTGCGGGTAGGGCATGACTCCTAGTTAAGGTGTGCCGTGTCCACTGCCGTGTCCACTGCGGGTAGGGCATGACTACTAGTTAAAGGTGTGCCATGTCCACTGTCAGGTCCACTGTGGGTAGGGCATGACTACTAGTTAAGGTGTGCCGTGTCCACTGTCAGGTCCACTGCGGGTAGTTAAGGTGTGTGCGTGCGCGCGCGCGTGCACTTTAGTAGAGGGGCTGGGAGGTTCCGAGCGCTACGCATTCTCCCTCTCCGACCACGTGCGCACCGGGGCGCGCAAGCAGCGGGTGACGCACAGACAGTATGGGTCAGCGCCCGCGCAGAGCGGCTCCGGGATCCTCCCAAACTTCCGCTCCACCTACGGTGCCGGCTCTACAAGCCCCGGTCTCCCAACGCGCGAATCTCCTGAAGAATGACCTTCCTCCGCTAGGCGAAGGAGGGGGAGGAGAAAGGGGAGAGGGGGGAAGGAGAGAAGGAGGCCCTGCCCCCGTGCGGGCATTGGCTGAGACCCAAGCTCCTCCGTGTCCTTTCAAACCTCGCTTCTCATTGGCTCACGCTGCCCCGCCCGCGCTGCCGGGAGGAGAAGTGTGCGTGCGCAGATGCGGCGAACAAGCGAGCGCGCGGCCGTGCCACGATACGCCGTGCGCCTCCGCGACTCTACTACGACGAGCTAGTCCGGACTGGTCGCCGCCCCGCCCTCCGCGGGCTCTTGGCTGACGGACAGTGGGGCACCCCCCTAGCTTCTCCAGCTTCTCTTCCGAAGGCTCCGTACCGCAGCGCGGAGCCAGTCTCTGGCGGAGAGGGGCGGAGCCTAGCCTGTCCCCGCCTCCGCGGAGGGATACGCGCCGCTGTGGTCCAAAACCCCGGGGCGAGGCGGCCGGGGCGTGTGAGCCTCTCGGCCTGCTGCCAGTCTACGCGGTTTTGCGCGGCCGCTTAGCCAAGCGCTCGGCCTTGGGCCCGCCAGGTGCGCCGCGCTGCCTGCGGCCGGGGAGGCCGCCCTCCCGCGTCCGCGCCGGCCGGGTGGGAGGCGCCACCGAACGCGAGGCCGCCCGCGATGCTGCTCTCTAAGTTCGGCTCCCTGGCGCACCTCTGTGGGCCCGGCGGCGTGGACCACCTCCCGGTGAAGATCCTGCAGCCAGGTAAGCGCGCCGGCCGGCGGCCGGGGCGGGGGCGGGACCCGGCGGGGCGCACCGCCATCACCAACCCGCCTGCGGGTCCCCACAGCCAAGGCAGACAAGGAAAGCTTCGAGAAGGTGTACCAGGTGGGCGCCGTGCTGGGCAGCGGTGGCTTCGGTACGGTCTACGCAGGCAGCCGCATCGCCGACGGGCTCCCGGTGAGTCGCGGCGCAGGGCGGACCCGAGTCCTCTCGCGCCCCGCCGGGCCTCCCTCCCTGCTGACCGCTCGCGTCCCTCCGCAGGTGGCCGTGAAACACGTGGTGAAGGAGCGGGTGACCGAGTGGGGCAGCCTGGTAGGTGCGGGGCGGGCGGGCGGGCGGGCGGGCGGCCGGCCGGCCGGCGGGTGCTGACCGTCGTGTCCCCCAGGGCGGTGTGGCTGTGCCGCTGGAGGTGGTGCTGCTGCGCAAGGTGGGCGCGGCGGGCGGCGCGCGCGGCGTCATCCGCCTGCTGGACTGGTTCGAGCGGCCCGACGGCTTCTTGCTGGTGCTGGAGCGGCCCGAGCCGGCGCAGGACCTGTTCGACTTCATCACGGAGCGGGGCGCCCTGGACGAGCCGCTGGCGCGCCGCTTCTTCGCGCAGGTTCTCGCCGCTGTGCGCCACTGCCACAGCTGCGGGGTGGTACACCGCGACATCAAGGACGAGAACCTGCTGGTGGACCTGCGCTTGGGCGAGCTGAAGCTCATCGACTTCGGCTCGGGTGCGCTGCTCAAGGACACGGTCTACACCGACTTTGACGGTGAGCCGGTGAGCCGGCCGTTGGCGAGTAGGCGACGGCGGGGGAGGCCCTGCCCTGCGCCACGCGGTGCATGCGGGATGGGGGCGGTGGGGACCGACCCGAGGATGGCCCGGCGGCCTGTCGCGTTGCGGGTCTGGGGCCGGGGATGGCACCCGGGAAGCCCGTGGCGGGGGTGGTGAGGGGCATCGAGCTGAGCCGGCTGGGAGCCGCGGCCCCTCCCTGTGCCGGGGCGGGTGCTCGCGGGCCTTCCTTGCGTGCGAGAGAGCGTGGGAGCGCCGCAGTAGAAATCCCCGCATTGCGGAGCACGGGGAAGCCGGGGCTCTTCCCAGCGCCGCCTCCTCTCTCCCTCCTCCCGCTGTTTCTCTGGCCTCTCCTCTTCCCGAGCTCCTCTCCTCCCCTTCTGGGAGTGGGGGGGAAGGCCCTGATCGCTGGGTTGGGCCAAGAGGAGCAGCCATTGGGGTGGAGGAGGGAGGTGGATCACAGGGCCTTATGTCGCATCTGTTTGTTGTGAAACCCGAGCCTCGGGTCATGTGACTTTGTCCTGGGCTTCGGGGCTTGGTCTCCGGTACTGGCCCTCCCCTGCCCTCCCTTGCCTGCCACGTCCCTCCTCTCTTGGGCCCGGCCTGCTGCAGGGCTTGGGTTTTTCCAGGGAGATGACAAGCAAGATTTGGAGGCAGACTGGGAGCTAATTGGGGCAGGCTCCCAGTGTGTGCAGTCCTAACATCTGTTGCATGTCCTCATGTATGCCTAACCCTGAGTGTCCCCCTCAGGCACCAGGGTGTACAGTCCCCCAGAGTGGATCCGCTACCACCGCTACCACGGGCGCTCTGCCACCGTGTGGTCTCTAGGAGTGCTGCTCTATGACATGGTATGTGGGGACATCCCCTTTGAGCAGGACGAGGAGATCTTGCGTGGCCGGCTGTTCTTCCGCAGGAGGGTCTCCCCAGGTGTGTGTTGTAAGGCCTGTGGCTGGGGTGGGGCCGGGCGTCTCAGCACAGCAGGACCTTGACCCCTGCTCTCTCCTCAGAGTGCCAGCAGCTCATTGAGTGGTGTCTGTCCCTGCGGCCCTCTGAGAGGCCCTCACTGGACCAAATTGCTTCCCACCCCTGGATGCTGGGGACAGAGGGGAGTGTTCCAGACAGCTGTGACCTTCGGCTCTGTGCCCTGGACACTGATGATGGGGGCAGCACTACATCCAGCAGTGAGAGCTTGTGAGGAGGAATCTGGGCTCCACATTGGGGGTCTAGGTTTGATCCCACCAGCCCCCTCCCAGTAAGGACATTCTCTGCCTGGGATGTCTCCTGCAAAAGCAGTGACCTCTGACCCTGGTGACCTTTGATCATGGCACCAGGCCTGTTTCCTTTGCTTTGAGTGCCTTTTTGAACGCTGCTCCACAGGGCCTGGGTTTTCTTGAGCTCTTCTGTCCAAAGACTGGCTGTGGGCAAAGCAGGTCCTGCCTGCCCTGGGTGGATCCTTGAACCAGAGATCCCTGCCCTGCTGCTCCATCTTGGAGACGGCCTTCCCGACCAACTGTGTCGACTGGGAGCACCCTGTGGTGCCGCTTCCACCTTCTAGTCTCACGGTGTTCCTCTGGGCATGTCTGCCTGCGCACAAGCAATGCAACGGCCAGGCCTCTGCTGCCTGTCTGCCTCTCTGGTCTCGCACCCTGCGGGAGCCAGCGTCTCTTATTTATGGTGTGACCACCCTGGAGGGCGCTCCTGCCCTGCTGGGGCTATTTATTGTTTAATTTATTCGTTGCGGTTCCTTCCTTCAAGCAGCCACCTCCTCCTGGTCCCTGGAGTGTAGGAAGAGGCAAGGGTGGCAGTGTGGTCCACAGACACCCCCCCCCCCCCCCCCGCCCGGTCCTGATCCCTGCACCTGGAGCAGGTCCCCAGCCCATGTCTGTGGGAGGAAGAACTTGTACAGTGGCTAATTTAAGGGGAGTGGGTGATCCCTACAAACACTATGCACTCTGCGGGGGGGAAAGGGGGGGGTTTTTTTTAAATTATTGACCTTGTACAGTCTGCTTGCTGGCTCTGAAAGCTGGGGTGGGGGACAGAGTCTCAAGCCCTTAATTTATTTTAGCAGTTATGTCTGTGATCCTGGTGTAAGTAGGCACCGGGGGTGGGGTCACGGAATGGGGGGGTAGGGGTGGGATGGGAGGGGTGGGGTGGGTGTGTTCATTCAAAAGTGTGAGATGGTCTGGAGATCAATATTTTTTTAGCCAGGTACTGTCAATTAAATTTTTTGGTATATAATGGATGTGTCCTGTGTTTACTGGGCTGGGCCCCTCAGGGTGGGACTATGAGAAGTGGATTCTTAGTTTCTATCTGGTTTGGCCATTCCAGAACTTTCCTTTTGAGGCCTTGTCAACTTTAGCATCTTTTGAACTGGTCCCTAGCCACTTCTATCCCTAGTCCTGCTCTACTTCTGTGGCATATCCTGATAGCCTGCTGGGTGCTCTGACCCAAGTGGAAGACCAAGCTGGGAGGACAGCCCAGTGGTCTCCTAGCCAGAGGGTTTTGCCCCTCAGTACCCTTCACTGCCACCGTTTTCTCTATCCAGAAATGGGGCAGCTGACCCATTGGGGCCCTTGGTGGGGGTGACCTCTCCTGTCAAGGCCTCTCAGAGCCGGGTGTGGTGGCACACACCTTTAATACCAGCACTCAAGAGACAGAGGCAGGTGGATCTCAGAGTTCAAGGCCAGCCTGGTCTACATAGTTTCAGGACAAATGGGGCTACAGGGAGACCCTGTCTCAAAAAGACCAAAAGAAAAAAAAAGCCTCAAAGGCCTCATCAAAAGGGAAAGGAAGACTACTCCCTGGGTGGGGGGTGACCTCAAAGCTTGGTGGATAGGAATTTCCCAGAGGTGGTAGGAGGGTGCATGCAGCAGTGAGCAGTGTGGGAGGGCAGCAGGTGGAGCATGCAGTTGTGAGCAGTGAGCAGTGTGGGAGGGCAGCAGGTGGAACATGCAGCAGTGAGCAGTGTGGGAGGGCAGCAGGTGGAGCATGCAGCTGTGAGCAGTGTGGGAGGGCAGCAGGTGGAGCCCATGGCAAGCCGTGAGCAGTGTGTGGGATGGCAGCAGGTGAGCATGTCCTCTGTTAGCAGTTGTGGGAGGGCAGCTGTGGAGGCAATGCAGCTGTGATCAGTGGTGAGGAGGGCAGCAGGTGAAGCATGGCAGCTGTGAGCAGTGTGGGAGGGCAGCAGGTGGAGCATGCAGCTGTGGCAGTGGTGGGAAGGGCAGGCAGGTGAAGCATGCAGCCGTGAGCAGTGTGGGAGGGCAGCAGCTAGAGCATGCAGCAGTGAACAGTGTGGGAGGGCAGCAGGTGGAGCATGCAGCCGTGAGCAGTGTGGGAGGGCAGCAGGTGGAGCATGCAGCCGTGAGCAGTGTGGGAGGGCAGCAGGTGGAGCATGCAGCCGTGAGCAGTGGGTGGGGGGGAGGGCAGCAGGTGGAACATGCAGCCATGAGCAGTGTGGGAGGGCAGCAGGTGGAGCATGCAGCCGTGAGCAGGTGTGTGAGGGCAGCAGGTAGAGCATGCAGCCGTGAGCAGTGTGGGAGGGCCGCAGATGGAGCATGCAGCTGTGAGCAGTGTGGGAGGGCCGCAGGTGGAGCATGCAGCAGTGAGCAGTGTGTGAGGGCAGCAGGTGGAGCATGCAGCCGGGGCAAGTGTGGAGGGGGCCGCAGGTGAGCAGGCAGCTGTGGAGCAGTGTGGGAGGGCAGCAGGTGGAGCATGCAGCTGTGAGCAGTGTGGGAGGGCAAAGCAGGTGGAGCATGCAGCTGTGAGCAGTGTGGGAGGGCAGCAGGTGGAGCATGCAGCTGTGAGCAGTGTGGGAGGGCAGCAGGTGGAGCATGCAGCCGTGAGCAGTGTGGGAGGGCCGCAGGTGGAGCATGCAGCTGTGAGCAGTGTGGGAGGGCCGCAGGTGGAGCATGCAGCTGTGAGCAGTGTGGGAGGGCAGCAGGTGGAGCATGCAGCTGTGAGCAGTGTGGGAGGGGAGCAGGTGGAGCATGCAGCAGTGAGCAGTGTGTGAGGGCAGCAGGTGGAGCTGAGTGTGCTGGCGTTTGATGAACAGCAGTTGAACTCTGGCCTGACATGCAGGAGGGGGAGCCACAAGCGTGTCCAGGTGTGAGAATGGGTCAGGGTAGATACTGCCTAGTCTTGGGAGCCCACTGAGTGTGCTATGACTCCAGCAGGCTGTGTATCAGAAGCCATTGTAGTCAATTTCTCCCCAAGAGAGAGGCAGTCCGTGCCGTGCAGACAGGTCCTCTGTTTTAGGTGCTTGTGAAGCACTGCTGGCCTCAAACTCAGATTGACTTGTCTCAAGTGCTGGGACTGAAGGTGTGTGTCACTGTCACTGTACCTGGCAAGGCCCCTCTACCCTTAATACAGGTTCCCTACTTCAACCTGAGGAAGGCGGTCCCAGTTCTGTCCACCTGTCACCCTCCATCCTTCCCATCCCTGTGTCTACCCACCTGACCATACAGCTATGGCTCCCTTAGTGCCTCTGCTGGGTCAAGCTCTGGAAAGATCATGCTGCCTTCCTGCAGGTAGCCAACAGGTCATTCAGCCTGGGTGGGGAAATTCTGGGGGGGGTGCTCAGAATTTTGAGGAAGGCCAGTCTCACACAGGTGATCTGTAGGGCTAACATTCAGGCAGCAGTGTTCAGAGGGATGTGCTGGTGGGCATACTACAGACATGGGGAGATTAACAGAGCTTTCAGGGGATTCACGTGGAGGCCCCCACAATGTACTGGTATGTACACAAGTTCCATAATGGGGAGCAAAGGCAGAGGCCAGTTATGACACTTGTCCAAGGCCACTAGCACCTAGCTGTGACCTCCACAAGCTCCAAAGTGTCTAGATCTGAACAAGGAACCAGAGGCCTTAGCCCTGCTCTGAACTTTGGAGGTGTCCAGCAGTTCTGGGGAACATTGCCTTCAGCTTTTCCTGCACTATGTGTGGGTCACAGAGTACCTAGCAGGCTATCCGGGATTCATGGAGGTGGAGGAGGACTGGGTACAGTAAGTGGCTACTGACAAGTTTAAAGGATGCTAAAGCTGAAGGCACAGGTGGAAATAAGAGATGCACAGGTCTGTGTACTTCAGCCAGTGGAGGAACAGAGTGGGCCCTGCCACCTACTGAGTGTGCCCAGGGTGAGGGCCGAACCTATCTGAGGAGCTGAGTGGAGACATTAGGTGGGGGAGGGGGAGCTAATGGCTCTTCACACCAGGGCCTTCGATATGGACCTTATCTCAATTCCTGTTTGCAGGGCTAATCTGCTCCAGGAGTATCCATTTCCTGTCCTGTCACCTCACCTCAGCCCACCCTGGGGCCCATTAGGCCACTGTGGGCACTGCAGTTCCAGCCCCACCAAGTAAGCCTGTTTAGTTTTCCCAGGCCCAGAGAAGCAGGAACCTTGTACAGACAGAATAGGGCCCAGGGCCCACTGCCGCCCTCTTCCCCATTGGGAGCCACAGAGTGGTGGGACAGTGCCAGCACTCTGGGTGTGGACATAGGATTCTGGAACAAGGATGGCAGGTCAAGGGGCCTTGGACAAGCCCACTGGACTCAGATGGTGATAGAGGCTGGGCCAGCCATGAGTTTCTTTCATCCTGTCTTTGGGGATTTATGGGCCTTTCCTGGCCCCTTGGGTCCCTACAATGAGATTCCGAGAAGCCTGCAGACACCCAGATCCTGGAATAGGCAGAATTCCAGAGCTGGAATGCCAGGAATCCTCAGTGTTTGCTTTCTATTGCTGTGACAAAATACCAGAGATAAACAAAAGGAGGAAAGGTTTGTTTTGGCCCAAAGTGGTCACGAGCTGAGTAGCCCATGATCTGTGCCCCATTGCTTTGGACCTATGGTGGAATAATGTCTCTTGGTGAGGAGTGAGTGGGCCCTGTTGACTTTGTAGTGGCCAGGAAGCAAAAGAGACAGGATGGGGCTAAAATCCCCAAATCCCCTCAAGGTCCAATGACATAACTTCCTCTCATAGGCCCCCCTCCTGGGAACTCTGTCACCTCCCCTGTGGGGCCAGAAGCTGGAGAGCCACGCCTTTAACTGAAGGGTTTGGGGGGGTTGGACTCCAGGTCCAAGCTGCAGCACATGCTGTCCAGCTGATCCTGCCTGCTGCTGTTCTGGCTGCTCCAGACCAGGTTCAGTGAAGAGTTCAGGACCCACCAGACTCCTGAATGCTGTCTAGAGTCCCCACCCTCCAACCGTTAGGATCAATCAAGGTCTGAATGACCTGCATGTTGGAATGGACTTAACTCTTCCCGTGGAGCTGAGTTCAACATCTTGGGGTCCTGTGGTGTGTACACTCACATCTGCAGGGGATGCCAGGTGGCCATCTGGGACAGGCAAGCCTCCAGCACCCATCCCAGCCTCCCTCCTCCTTCCGGAAGGTCTGAGCCAGCCCAAGCTCCTGATATGTGCAGATATGGTCTAGCGCTGGGTACGGTGAGCTCCACTGGACCAAATGGGTCTTTTGCCATTACCTGAACCCCATCCCTTCCAGAGGCTGACATGTTGGTCATGGGATGGCTCTGAGGATAGAGCAGAGGGGCAGACTGCCCTCAATATCCCCCCCCTCACCTCCTCAAGCCTCCAGCTTCCCTGGTTTCCCTTACCAGTGCACTGCCAGGGTCCGAGTTCCCCAGTCGACTTAGGCACCCAGGCTGTCCTTTTTCTTTTCTTTTCTTTTTTTTTTTTTTTTTTTTTTTTTTTTTGGTCTTTTCGAGACAGGGTCTCCCTGTAGCCCCAGCTGTCCTGGAACTCACTCGGTAGACCAGGCTGGCCTTGAACTTACAAAGATCCGCCTGCCTCTGCCTCCCGAGTGCTAGGATTAAAGGCGTGCACCACCATGCCCGGCTGGTCCTTTTTCTTAGCCTGATTTGATGGCTTAGATGATTTCTGTGGGGCTAGGCCCTTAAAACACCACATTGCGATGCCCTTGGCCAAGAACTAAAGGCGTCCTTAGAACCACTGACAAGTTCTGGAAGACTTTCACCCCTTCCAGACTCTTGGGACAAGCTAGAACCTATTCTGTGAGATGGGGGTGGGGCAGTGTGCTGTTTGAAGTTGAGTCCATGCAGTACTTGGAATTCTATCTATGAAGGATGATTGGCTCCAACCAGGTCCCAAGATGGCCATTGGGTACCTGCTTGTAAAAGCATAGCCTTGAAGATTCTCTTCCTGCTCCCATTGAGTCTCCTTGCCCTGCCTCCTCACCTACTGGGCCCAAGGCCAGCGTAACTCTCACAGAGGGAGGTGGGAACGCAGACCATCTCTGAGGCAGCTCCAGTAATGAAACCTTGCTGTGGCTTTGGTGGCAAAGCTGTGTGGACAGGGATGTGACCCCTGAGAGATTTAGGAGCCTGCTTGTCCTTCGTGAGTACCCAGACTCCATCTGTCAGTGCCCCGAGTAGAGGAAAGAGGCTCCAGAGGGACACATCAGGTGCAGCCACACTTGGTCCACAAGGTTGTCTGGGATAGAGCAGGCAGCAAGGCCTGGCCAGGCAAGGGCTGAGGGGCTGGGTGCATGAGAGCATTTGATCCACAATCACAGGCTGCTGTCTTTGTGTTGAACATGGGGTCTCAGCATCTGAGACCACCCAGACCCATCAGTATTGGCACCATTGGGGCCCTGGGAAGAGAGGGCCTAAAGAAAAGGGTGTTGGTCACTGGTCTTGCTGGGCAGAGGCGCAAGGCTCTCCACAGGGGTATTGAGCCACCACTCTGGATGGAGCCCCAGGAAGGGTTCTGTGAAGGCTCTGTAGAGGAGCTGCTGGAGTCAAAGGTCACCAGACCTGGCTCCTGAGTACAGAGCAGGGGTTAGACAGGAGCCTAGAGGCTGACTTATCTCTGAACCGGACCTGGATTTCTCAGCAGTGCTACTGCTTTCTATAGAAACTTGTGTTGGGTGTGTGCACGTGACTGCCAGCTCATCAACTGTGCAGCCTTAGCGAAATCTCAAGCTTTGGTTACACAGTTGACACTCTTTGGTTGCCCCTGACAGGCTGGAGATGGGGTGCCCCTGACAGGTTGGAGATGGGGGTGCCCCTGACAGGTTGGAGATGGGGGTGCCCCTGACAGGTTGGAGATGGGGTGCCCCTGACAGGTTGGAGATGGGGTGCCCCTGACAGGTTGGAGATGGGGTGCCCCTGACAGGTTGGAGATGGGGGTGCCCCTGACAGGTTGGAGATGGGGGTGCCCCTGACAGGTTGGAGATGGGGTGCCCCTGACAGGTTGGAGATGGGGTGCCCCTGACAGGTTGGAGACGGGGGTGCCCCTCACAGGTTGGAGACGGGGGTGCCCCTGACAGGTTGGAGACGGGGGTGCCCCTGACAGGTTGGAGATGGGGTGCCCCTGACAGGTTGGAGATGGGGTGCCCCTGACAGGTTGGAGATGGGGGTGCCCCTGACAGGTTGGAGATGGGGTGCCCCTGACAGGGTTGGAGATGGGGTGCCCCTGATCAGGTTGGAGATGGGGTGCCCCTGACAGGTTGGAGATGGGGGGCCCCTGACAGGTTGGAGATGGGGTGCCCCTGACAGGTTGGAGATGGGGTGCCCCTACAGGTTGGAGATGGGGTGCCCCTGACAGGTTGGAGATGGGGTGCCCCTGACAGGTTGGAGATGGGGTGCCCCTGACAGGTTGGAGATGGGGTGCCCCTGACAGGTTGGAGATGGGGTGCCCCTGACAGGTTGGAGATGGGGTGCCCCTGACGGGTTGGAGATGGGGTGCCCCTGACGGGTTGGAGATGGGGTGCCCCTGACGGGTTGGAGATGGGGTGCCCCTGACGGGTTGGAGATGGGGTGCCCCTGACAGACGTTGGAGATGGGGTGCCCCTGACAGGTTGGAGATGGGGTGCCCCTCGACAGGTTGGAGATGGGGTGCCCCTGACAGGTTGGAGGATGGGGTGCCCACTGACAGGTTGGAGAGGGGGTGCCCCTGACAGGTTGGAGATGGGTGCCCCTGACAGGTTGGAGATGGGGTTCCCCTGACAGGTTGGAGATGGGTGCCCCTGACAGGTTGGAGATGGGCTGCCCCTGACAGGTTGGAGATGGGTGCCCCTGACAGGTTGGAGATGGGGTGCCCCTGACAGGTTGGAGATGAGGTGCCCCTGACAGGTTGGAGATGCCCAGGTTGGAGATGGGGTGCCCCTGACAGGTTGGAGATGGGTGCCCCTGATAGGTTGGAGATGGGGTGCCCCTGACAGGTTGGAGATGGGGTGCCCCTGACAGGTTGGAGATGGGGTGCCCCTGACAGGTTGGAGATGGGGTGCCCCTGACAGGTTGGAGATGGGGTGCCCCTGACAGGTTGGAGATGGGGTGCCCCTGACAGGTTGGAGATGGGGTGCCCCTGACAGGTTGGAGATGGGTGCCCCTGATAGGTTGGAGATGGGGTGCCCCTGCGCAGGTTGGAGATGGGGTGCCCTGACAGGTTGGAGAGGGGTTCCCCTGGCAGGTTGGAGATGGGGTGCCCCTGACAGGTTGGAGATGGGGTGCCCCTGACAGAGGTTAGGAGATGGGGTGCCCCTGACAGATTAGAGATGGGGTGCCCCTGACAGGTTGGAGATGGGTGCCCCTGACAGGTTGGAGATGGGGTGCCCCTGACAGGTTGGAGATGGGCTGCCCCTGACAGGTTGGAGATGGGTGCCCCTGACAGGTTGGAGATGGGGTTCCCCTGACAGGTTGGAGATGGGGTTCCCCTGACAGGTTGGAGATGGGGGTGCCCCTGACAGGTTGGAGATGGGCTGCCCCTGACAGGTTGGAGATGGGGTGCCCCTGACAGGTTGGAGATGGGGTGCCACTGACAGGTTGGAGATGGGGTGCCCCTGACAGGTTGGAGATGGGCTGCCCCTCCATCACTGGCCACTGTCTTTCTCCTTACCTGCAGGAAAGCCTCTCAGGGCGAGGGGTGGGCTGGGTGGGTAACTCCTGCCTATGATATTAACCAGGGTGTGGTGGAGGCATTCTACTGGATCAGCTATAGGGGTCCCCTCCCCTGAGGTGATTGAATGAACTGAATGAATCAGGTAGGAGAAACAAGCTCAGGAAAGTCAGGGAGCTACCCAAGGTCATAAGCAGCCAGGCAGCTCAGATCTGCAACCTGACTCCAGGACCTTTACCACACTCTGGACGAAGGTATCCTGAGGGCATTATGGGTGAGCTTCTCCTTCCCATCAGAAACTCAGAGACATCAATTGGCTCCAACCTGGCCTCTGGTCCCTGCTGCCCACCCTCCTACTGAGAGGCCACTAGTCCTACCTAGCGTAGCTGCTAACTGCTCTCCACGGACACAGAGTCAGGGGTAGCAGGTGAGAAGACAGGTCCCCGAAGCCCAGCCTTTGATGGAGTCCACAACAGGCCCTGTTCCATGGCCCTGTGGCTGCTGCTGGGCAGCTGGGCAAGCTTTGTCCTCACTCTGAGGCTCTTCCCACAGATAGGCAGGTGCAGCATTCTCTGGCGGACACAGAACAGCCACCATTTGCCTAGGGACGGTGCTGCTCACAGTGGGCTAAACCCTCCTACATCAATTAACAGCCAAGACAATCACAGCCACAGGCAATCTGACCTGAGAAATCCCTCAATTGAGACTCCTTCAGACAACTCTGTTATGCCAGATTGACAGTTGAAGCTAACTAGGACACTCAGGCTCAGGGATCCTGGCCCTGGGAGCGGCCTGAGTCTTTGTCATCCTCTCTAGGCCTGGCTTCCTCACTCTGTGTGGGTGGTGTAGAGGGCCACAGGCTGTAAGTGCCCCATGGTGCTCAAACCACACACAAAATTGTCAGTCAGATCCCCACAGAACATCCTGGGGTCAATCCCAAGGCTCCTGACCCTCACCTGTCCTGCCTTCACTGTCAGCTTTCCATATCCTCCCCTTCCATTCAGGAGGAAACCAGATAGATAGCTCTCCCAGGACTCAGATGTCACATTCAGATGTGACAGACAGGGGCTTGAAAGATGCAAGGCAGCTTTACTGAGATTTAGAGAGTATGCCAGTAGAGCAGCAGGCAGAATAGCCCAGGCCTGTGTAGTGGTGCACCTGGGAGCCTAGCACTTGGGAGACAGAGGCAGGAGAACTAGTATGAGTTCAAGTATGAGTTCATGGCCAGTCTGGAACACTAAGTGAGATCTACTCTCTCTCTCTCTCTCTCTCTCTCTCTCTCTCTCTCTCTCACACACACACACACACACACACACCAGAAAAAAAACAAAACAAAAACCCACGAATAATTCATGTCTTAAGGAGTGAGAAGGGGAGGGTAGGTGTGAGAGATCTGTGGTGTCCCAGTCTAGCACATGCACCTTGGGACTCTTCTGGTTGGCCTGCTGACCCAGTAAAACAGCCTGGTCTATTCAGGTTAGCTAAGGGAAGGGTCAAAGGACAGGGAGGCCGTCCTCAGAGGCTCAGGCTGATCAAGACCCAGAGCTGCCTTCTGCCGGCTCCTACTTATGAGAGATGGAGTTGGAGCAGAGCAGGCAGCACAGGTCCCACATGCAAAGCTCCCACAGTGCCTTCCTACAGCACAGAACCTGGACCTGGGAGAACCCAAGTCTCAGTGTGGTCCTTGCCCCAGTCCAGGCCACTAAATAGCCTCCTCAGGCCCCTGTGGAAAGACCATTGACCCACAAAATAGATGTATGTAACTTTGTGTTCTGTATGTGTGAGTTCATGTATGCATGCGCAGTGTGCATTTGAGTGTCAGTAGGTATGAAAATTTACATGTTTGCCACGTGCATGTATGTCTTATATGTGCATGTATGTCTGTGCTTGTGAGCCTATTTGTCTATGAAAATGGATTTCTGTATATGTGTGTTTCCATATGTGTGACTGTGTATTTGTACCACTGCATGGTGTGTGTGTGTGTGTGTGTGTGTGTGTGTGTGTGTGTGTGTGTACCTGTGCAGAATCTAGCCTAGGTAGAGCCTGATGTCCACACTGGAGTGTTCTCCCCATCCCCACCCCCACTCCCATATGACACTGCCACCATGACTCACCCTCCCACCTTAAAGGGCACGTGGAGGAGTCTTATGTGAGTCAGCTCCCTGGCAGGGTAGGGGAAGGAAGACGGCCACAGAGGAGCAGCCTGAATGCCATAGGCAGGTACAGAGGGCACATCACACTGCTCCTGTGCACCTGGCCCTCCTGCCCATGCTGTTCACTGGGACACACACACACACACACACACACACACACATACATACACGCACATGTCAGAGGATGACTTGCAGGACTTCGTTCTCTCCTTTCACCGTGTGGATCATGGGATTGAATTTTTCCCCACTGAGCCATCTTTTCTCACGGGGCGCAGGTTGTAAGAACACCCCAGGGCCCTACATCATCAGCCTCATCTACCTGAACAGTTGGTAGCCTTAGCTCCAGGAAATCCAGGGTGAGGGAAAGTTGGGGTAGATTCCCAAGGGTGATAGTGAGGGTAGGTGGAGTGGTTGGTACTGGGCTAGAAAGCCAGGGTCTGAGGACAAGGGCAGGGGCAGAGACTACTCAGGCATGTCTGAGCTCAGAAGGGACTGGGCTGCAGTGGGAGCCAGACCCTGAGAGCAGGTGGTAGATAGACAGGTCAAGAGAACAGGACAGGTACATAGATCTGGGCCAGTCTGGGGTTGGGGGCAAGGGCAGACAAAGAGGGAGGGCCCAAGAGGTGGCCACAGTCTTCTAAGACTTTGAGATGGTTTGGGAGTTAGAAGGTCACTCTGACCCAGTAGGGCTGGAGGCTGCATAGACAGGCCCCAACACACACACACACACACACACACACACACACACACACACACACGCACACGCACACACACGCGCACGCACGCACACGCACAAACACACACACAGGGCCCTTCCCTCAAAGCACCCAAGGAGTATGTCAGAGCAGTCCCTCCATCCTTTGGGACATTCTGTCCCTATCACATGGTCAGCAGGGCCCAGTCTCCTCCTCTGGCAGGCACCTGACAGCCATGCCTGCTGCCTAGATTAGCTATGGGTGCCCTGAGCCTGCTGTAGGGTCTGGAGAAGGAATGGGCCCCAAGAGTGGGAGAGAAGGGGAAAGGGGGAGGAGGGAGGGAAGGAGGTGGTGGAAGGGGGAAAGAAGGGGGAAGGAAGGAAAGAGGAGGAGGGGGAGGAAGAGGAAGAGGGAGGAGGAGGAGGAGGAGGCCTTTGCTCAGGTCACATCAGGACACCAGCTGGCCAATGTGGGGGGTCCATAAGCTCTGGCCCTTGTCCCCTGAGTGGGCTGCTGTGGGATAGCCGGCCTAGCCAGCTGCTCCAGATGCTGGTCAGGTCTTCATCTGCACCCTCTCCTAGGTGGATAAAAGGGGACTGAAGGAGTTTTGGGGTCTATGGGGTGACAGCAGCAGGAAAGCACGCCCTGAGGCTGTGCAGGTGGGGGGGCAGTGCTGCTCTTTCATCGTGGCCTCAGAGCTGTGGTCTGGGGGTTTGGGTCCGAGGCAGGAGGTGGGTGGTTCAGAAGTCACAAAATGTGCATAGCTGCAGTGGCTGCGGGCCTTCCGGCTCAGGCATTCCCAAGATCAAGGCAGGGCAGACTGTTTTGTTCAGCTAGCTAAATTAAAAAACAAATTCTTCCTAAACTAATACTCTGAATCACTTTAAACATTTCAGAGAATTAAATGGAAGTCTAATAAAATCTGCAGGAGGTATTTTTAAAACAGCTTTATCAGGGGGTGATTTACATTCCAAAAAATCCACCCACTTTGAGCAGTTTTAGCAAGCTGCCCACAATTCTATGATTTTAGTAAATGTATCTAGTTGTGCAGTCATCACCATCATCCAATTTTAGAACATTTCCATCACCTCACAGTGCCCTCGGGCTTGTCAGACGTCACTTCCTCTTGCCATCCACAGCCTAGTCAACCACCAAACTGCTTTCTTTAGATTTGCCTTTTCTGGACACGCTACTCAAATGCTTTCCTAGCTTGTCACTTTGGGGTCTGGCTGCTCTCAGAGGCTCCTTTCGAGGCTGGTCTGCACTAAGCGTCAGCAGTTACTTTCATGACGTTCCCTTGAATGGACTACACATGCTTCCGTTGCTCCTTCACCAGATGATGGACATTCAAAGTGTTTATACTTTGGCTGGTGTGATATATGACTGCTGTAGACATGCACAGAGTGGCCGTCATGTAGATATGTCATTTCTCTTAGGTAGAAGCGAAGGGTGCCAAAAGAGACAGGAATTGCTGGGTCCCATGGCAAGTTTATTATGTTTGAAGAAATTGGCTGACATGACTTTGCGTCCCCACCAGCATCCTTTGACAGTGCTCGTTTCCAGGTACTGGCAGCACTTGCTACTGTCCTCCTCTCAGCTGACCATCTTGGTGGGTGGAAGCGATATGGCCTGGGTTTCAATTTGGGTGTTCCTAACAGATGTCGTGTCTTTTCATGTATGTGTGGCTGTGGAGGCCAAAGGTCTCTCTCTCTCTCTCTCTCTCTCTCTCTCTCTCTCTCTCTCTCTCTCTTTTGTGTCTAGCAGCTGATGTGAGGTATGTTCTTTTATTGCTTTATACCTTTTTATTTTGTAACGGGGTTTCTCACTGAACCTGGAGCTTGCTTTCTCTGCTCAACTGGAGGCCCAATGAGGCCCAGGGATCTGCTCATCTCTGTTCACTCCAAGCATTGGGGTTGCAGATGAGCGCTCCTGCACCTGGCTTTTACATGTGTCCCGGGAATCTGAACTTGGGGGTCTCATACTTGCATACAAGCACCTTACACCCTGTGCCCTCCACCACAAGTTTTTGAGATAAGGATCTCTAACTGAACCTGGAGTTCACTAATTTATCAAGCCTGCCTATTCAGCAAGCTCCAGAGCTCCAGGGTCTGCCTGTCTCCCCGGTGCTGGGATACAGAGGAACGAGCAGTGTCGTCTGACTAAAACTACAGTCTGAGTACTTTACTGACTGGGCCGTAGCCCCAGCGCTATTTGTCTTATTTTAAAGAAAATATATTTATCTTTCAATATGGGGGTTGGGAAGATGGCTCAGTAGTTGAGAGCACTGGTTGCTCTTGCTGAGGACTGGGGTTCGATTCCCAGTACCCACATGGAAGCTACAACCATCCATAACTCCAGTTCTGGGCTGACACCTTCTTCTGACTTCTATGGGTACTGTGTGACATGGGTACACTTACATATATTTATTTATGCTTAATTTAGATGTATGTGTACCACATATGTGCAGGTGACATTGGAGACCAGAAAACGGTGTTGGATCCCCCAATTGGACTCCAGTGCTGGGACTGTAAGTGTGCACCACCACACCTGGTTTATTCCCTGGTGGGAATCAAGGCCTGGGCCTCCTTCATGTAAGCAAGCACTGTACCAACTGAGCTGCAATTCCACTTAAAGTGAAGCTTGTATCTATGTATTGTATTGTTCTTGATGCTGTTGAAAACAGACTTGTTTTTCTCCGTTTCATTTTTTGGCCTGCCTGCTGCTAGCATCTGGATATGCAGGTGATCTCTGTGAACTGCCCACAGTCCAGGAACCCCACGTGCTCCTGCTGTTTCACCTCATACCACAAATGTAGAAGTGGTTGGTTTCTGGTGGAGGAAAAGGGAACCTCAAGTAGCTGGAAAGTACCAGCAAAATAACAGAGGAAGAAGCTCGGGGAAAGGGTTCCAAGAGCTTTAAAGTTTTGAACTCCTGGGTTCACCTTAATCTGAGGTTTGATGTTAATTAGTATATCAATTACTATGGAGAACTGACCTAGAAGGTCAGCCTTCCTTCATGTCTCCAAGTCCACAAGCTGGTGTACAGACCAGCTGGTCCTGAATAGAACAGCAAAGCTTTGAAAGCCGAGCTGACCTGCGAACATACCCATATGAGACAGACCGAGCTGACCTGGGAACATACCCATATGAGACAGACCGAGCTGACCTGCGAACATACCCATATGAGACAGACCGAGCTGACCTGGGAACATACCCATATGAGACAGAAACAGAAAGATCGTTTTCTCCTTAGGGAAAGGCAACCTGCAGTTTCATAACAATTCCAGAAATTGTCAGAGGAAAACAAAAATCATGTGACAAGAAGAATGTGAAAATCCCAACAACCAACAGACATCAGAGATGTCATAATCACCCAATGTTTGGATTTTTCTACAAGGGATTGATTGATTGATTGATCGATTGATTGATTGACTGATGATAGAGACAGGATCTCATGTTTCCCAGGCTATCCTCCCACTTGATACATAGCTTAATATGACTTTGTTCAGGTCCTCTACCCCCCAAGTGCCTGGAATACAGATGTGTGCTGCCACAGCCAGTTTATGTGGTGCTGGGGATGGGACCCGGGGCTCCATGCATGCATGCCAGGCAAGTACTCTACGAACTGAGCTTCATCCCCAACCCCTCCTACAAAAAACTTTAAAGACTTCTCACATGCTGGGTGTGGTGGTGTATGCTGGGGCAGAGACAGGCAGATTTCTGTGAGTTCAACAACACCAACCTGGTCTACATAGTGAGTTCCAGGTCAGCTGGGGCTACAGGGAGACCCTGTCTCAAAAAGACCAAAAGAAGGAAAGAAATACCTATCATAAAAAAGTTCCATCCAGAAATTACAAAATGACACAAATATTACTATTAATGTTATTACAAATATTAAAGTAGAATGGCTCAGCCCAGAAATAGGGGGCCTGAAGGTGAACCAAGGGGAGTTTTATTTTTTATTTATTTATTTTTTCAACCAATACCTGTTTATTAAACTTAAAAACCACAAGACTGTGATTCCTTTAAAAACCCAGTTGACTTTTTGAGCAGGCAATGCATATTCATGAATCAGAAAATAGTAAAGAAATACATACTGAAGGAACATCTTGCCTTTTATAATCATCTACTCATTCTTTTTCCTATATACACAAACAACAATGCATATTATTTTGCCTTTTTTTTCAAGTATCACAATGTTTATTGATAGATACAAGTATATAAAATCAGGGCATGAACATGATTTGATAATTTTTTTTAAAATTTTATTTAATGCTGTGGAGGTCAGAAGATGGCGTCGAATTCCCCTGGAACTGGAGTTAAAGACAGTTTTCAACCGCCATGTGGGTGCTGGGAATCGAACCAGGTCCTCTGCAAGAGCAGTCGGCACTCTTAACCACTAGGCCATCTCTCCAGCCCCATGATTTGATAAATTAAGTAGACTTAATTTTAATACTATAATAAGGGAACAATTCAAATTCTCACCATTTGTTTCACACCCACAAAAACCACTTCAAGGGCATTAACAATCTCTCAAATCTGATCAGTTTTGTGCAAGTAAACCATGTTTCTTTTTAAAAAGGCTTGTAGAGAACCGTCTGAAACTCCAGTTCCAGGAGAACTCCAGCTCCAGGGGAATCCGAGACCCTCTTCTGACCTCCGCGGCATTGCACGACACGGGTGCACAAACTTGCATGCAGACAGTATATTCATACACATACAGAAATAAACAAACAAACAAACAAAAAGGCTTGTGCACTTGTCCAGGCTCAAGGATATTGAAATCCAGCACATAAAACCCATCAATTACAGTTAAGGATTTTCTGTAACAACCAAAAGGATAATCTAATATTGCAACAACTAAGTATTACTGAGCAAAGTGCATTTCTACAGTATTCAGTTTTCTAACTTTAAACAGCCTCTGATAACTGGCAACAAAGAAGGTCCTGGCAATAGACTGCCTCTGCTTGAGAACTTATGATGTAATTAGTGCATGATGCTAATATACTATCTAAACATTAAAGATACTCCTAAAATATTTGATGGTAGACTATGATTAAGACATTACACTACAAAAAAACCTTATGCAGAAGGAAACCCTTACTGACGTGCTTCTGCTTTAAATATTGTGACCCCAAATGAAGTCCAGTAAGCACGTGTCTTGTCTTGATCCCCCTGCACTGGCCTCCACGATACTGCTGAGGTAGTCCAACAATGGCAGTCCATAGTCTGAGGAGGCTGAATTCCCATTAGCTGCTTAGTTCACAAGCTGGGTATCTCAGCAGTCCTCAGTCCACATTGGAAGGCTAAAAAGTAAAAAAGCTGTATCTCATGTCCTTGAAGAGTGCCAAAAGCAGTGGCATCCACAGAGCAGATGCGCCTGCCTGTAAGAATTGAAGACAGGTCAAACAACAGTGCTCTCTTTTTTTTTCTTTTTGGATTTTTACTAAGATCTCAAGTTTTATGTCTGCATTACAGTTTCTCTGGTCTTATTGATTATTTATTTCTGGTTGTACTTTCCTTCTGGATGCTTAAGGCCATACAGATAGCCCAGATTAACCAAGGTTTTGTTTTGTTGAGGTCAGTTGAGAATCTGTTCCTCAGGGGTCTCTCGGGGTTGTTTTTTGTGGGGGAGGGTGGGAGCCCCTTGCTTCTTTCAGCTCCTCATCCACCAGTTCCATCCACACGAAGACAAAGTCAGGTCTTGTTAGACCAGGCTTCCTTTTCTGAAGGATGAGCAGATTTTCCTCTTTATAGACTGGACACTGGCTGAAGTCCCCTTAGTGGCTCTCCAAGACCTCCCTGAACAGGAAGAATGGTGACCCACCTCTGCAGGATATTTCAAGAGATGCCCCCATGTATAATCCCCTAAGACTTGGTTGACCTCTGAGGCCAAGGAACAAAGTTGTCCCCCAGGTCCCTCGGCCAAATTGGTAGGGACTTCAGGTATGGTCGTTAAGCACCCAGAAAGGCTAAGTTGCACCAGCCTGTTACATTGCACCTATATTAACATTTTATCCTTTGGAAACAAAGTGCATGTTATTTCCATAGCATATTTCTTGATGCACATCTTTCCATTTTAATCCCATATTACTCTAAAAGATGCACACATACCCTCCATCATATACTAAAAGTCAAGGTCTGAAAATACATGTTATGTCAGCTCTAGAACCTGTGTAGGGATTTCCAATACAAGAACACAGTTGTCTTTAGATCATGAGAAATATAATTTTTTTTTTTTTGGTCTTTTTCAAGACAGGGTCTCCCTGTAGTCCCAGCTGTCCTGGAACTCACTCTGTAGACCAGGCTGGCCTTGAACTCACAAAGATCCGTCTGCCTCTGCCTCCCAAGTGCTAGGATTAAAGGCGTGCGCCACCACGCCCGGCTGAGGAATATAATATTAACGTTGCTCATTTTGTCTTACACCTATCTACTTGGTACTAGCATCCACAGATGAAGGATACCATTCGTCTTTTGTTTTTCTGAGACTGTGTTACTTCACTTAGGTAGAATGTAAAGGCTGCGATTGGGGTGAATGGTGAAACTACAGCAATGTAGTCTGGACACTCATTTGATCAACTTGATTGAACAAACAACCTGTCACCCCCCCACTGGATGATGGGGCTGTGGGGGTTTGGGCACAACAGCCTGCAGATTGGTTTTGCACGAAGGATGCTTGTACTCATGGATTATCACTTATAGCTAAAAAATGAAAAAAAAAAAACTGAGAGAAAGATGCAGGACAGTTATGGCAGAATGCATGATCTGGAATGGGGTGGGGGTGAGGGGGAAGGGAAAGGGAAATATGCCTGATCTGAATTGGAAAATGATGTATGAAATGCACAAAGCATCAATAAAAATTAAATTAATAAAATAAAATAAAATCTTCTAGTTCCATCTATTTACCTGCAAATTTCATGATGTCATCTTTCTTTACTGCTGCATAGTACTCCATTGTGTAGATGTACCACATTTTCTGTATCCACCCCAGGGGAGTTTTAGAACTGAGCAATCCAGTGACTAATAAGAAAAAGAACCTTACTGGACAGACTTAGTAGCAGAGTGGATGCAAAAGAAGAGCCAGTCAAGAGAAAGACAGATGACAGAACTTGATCTATGCAACAGGAAGGAAAAAGAATTTTAATGTGAACCTCTCAAAAAAAAAACCACAAAAAAATTGTTCTCTGAACTGTGTACACTATGGTGTGTGCATGTGGGTGTCCATACAGAATAAATAACTAATATTATATATATACATATATATATATATATTTTTTTTAAAAAGCCCTTACAGGGGCTGGAGAGATGGCCTAGTGGTTAAGAGCACTGATTGCTCTTGCAGAGGACCCAGGTTTGATCCCCAGCACCCACATGGCGGCTGAGAACCGTCTTTGACTCCAGTTCCAGGGGAATCTGACACCCTCTTCTGACCTCTGCAGCATTGCATAACATGGGTACACAAACCTACATGCAGACATTATATTCATACACATACAAGAATAAATAAAAATTTAAAAAATATATTTAAAAACAACAACAACAAGCCCTTACAAAGTTAGTGGGGAACTGTAGATTCAAGAAGTGGAGCAAGTCCCATCCTGAAGAAACAAAGAAACATTCCCAAGTCACTGTTACTTTAGTCAAGTGAAAACTAAAAACAGTCTTTTTTTTTTTTTTTTTTTTTTTTTTGAGACAGGTCTCCCTGTAGCACCAACTGTCCTGGAACTCACTATGTAGACCAGACTGGCCTTTAACTCACACAGATTTGCCTGCCTCTGCCTCCCAAGGGCTGGGATTAAGGGAGTGCACCACCATGCCTGGCTAAGACAGTCTTTTTTAAAAAATTTTTTATCTTTATATGTATTGCCTGCATGTATGTAAGTGCAGTGCCCTGGAGCTATGGATGGTTGTTAGCTGTCACATGAGTGATGGGAATTGAACCCAGGTCCTCTGCAAGAGTAACCAGTACTCTTCTGAACCACCCTTCTAGCCCCAACACTAAAGACAATCTTAAAAAAAAAAGCTGGGCATGGTGGTGCATGCCTTTAATCCTAGTCCTCAGGAGGCAGAGGCAGGCAAATCTTTATGAGTTCAAGGCCAGCTTGTTCTACAGAGTGAGTTCCAGGAGAGCTGGGGCTACAGGGAGACCCTATCTTGAAAAGACCAAAAAATTTTGTTCATTTTTATTTGCTCTGTATGAGTGTTTGCCTGCACATATGTACATGCACCACATGTGTTCTGTGTCCACAGAAGCCAGAGAGGGCATTGAACTGGAGTTACAGATGCTTGTGAGCAGCCACATGGACACTGGGAATCAAACCTGGGTCCTCTGCAAGAGCAGCCATCTTAACCACTTAAGCATCTCTCCAGCCTGGACAAAAGAACTCTTGAAAACAATCAGGTATAGCAGGGTGAGATGGCACACCCTTAATCCCATCACACAGGAGGCAGAGGGTGGCAGATCTCTGTGAGTTCAAGGCCAGCCTGGTCTACAGAGTGAGTTCCAGGCCAGCTGAGGCTACAAGGAGACCCTGTCTTGAAAAGACCAAAAAAAAAAAAAATCTATTTTTTTAAATTCTGCTACATAAGCTGCCAAGGGAGCTTAGTCAGTAAAGGTGCTTGCTGGGCTTGCTGGGCAAGCTGGTGACCTGGAGTCCATCCCTTACACCACAGAAGCATAAGCAGGAGTGCGCAGTGGTTAGATCAGGGACCTGCCAGGACCACCCGAAGCACAGGTAGGAGCCGGGCACTTCAGCCAGGCAGATTTTAGGATAGATCTACTCCTGGGTTGTTGGTTGATTGGTTCATTGGTTGGATAGCTAAATCTTTGTCTTGTGGGGCTGGCATGATGGAGTCACCCTGCTAGCTGGGATTAAAGGTGGGCCTGTTAAATCCTTGTCTGGTGTGGCTGTCTGGGCAGTGTTGTCCTTGTAGCTGGTATTAAAAGTGGGCCTGTTGCCACTGTGAGACTTGAATGCATAGTGGTTAGAATTGCTGAGAGAGTAAACAAGTGGATTTTTGGAGAACCTTCAGAACAGAAAGGGAAGAGTGAATTAGACTTCCAATATATAAACAAAATTGAAAGCCCGAAACCTGGACAAGTCAACACTCCATAAACAAGGAGGAAAAAAAAGGCATCTGAAGAAGGCCAGCAAAACAAGCCTTTGACACAGTGAAAAGGCATTTGTGATTCACATCGGAATATAGGCAAAAAAAGGGAAACCCACATGCCAGGAACACGACGAAGGCACAACATGGGAAAGGTGCAAGATAATTCCACACCAAGCTCTACCAACCCTGTAGGAGATTGTTACAGTGGGATCCCCCTGGGGGTGACCCAAGAAACAGACCTCAGAGGAACAATTAAAGACCTATTCAGAGAAATTAAAGAATATAAAGAACAAGTCAGAGAACTAAGGAAAGAGAATGAAAAACACAAGAAGGACCTAGAGGGAGACAATGACAAACTTCGGAAAGAACTAAAGGGAGAGAATGACAGACTCCAGAAAGAACTAGAGGGAGAAAATGACAAACTCTGGAAGGAAGTGGAAAACACTGAAAAAGGAAGCCAACCAGTGAAATAAGGAGCACCAAGAAGAGATTGAGAAGCTCCAAAAAGAAGTGGAAATACTAAAGAAATCACAGGATGAAATGAAAAAGGAAACAGAACACTCATCCAATCAAGAGGAAAGGAATGGAAAAAGCCTCAGAGATAGAATGGAGGAAGCAGAACAAAGAATATCAGACCTGGAAGATAACACAGAGCAACTAAAAAGCTCAAATAAAGATTATGAAAAAATTTAAAAATACACAAAAGTGGAACAACCAGAAAATATGGGACACTATGAAAAGATCAAACCTCTGCATCATAGGAATAAAGGAAGGAGAAGAATCCTAAGAGAATAGTATTGATCAGATCTTCAACAGAATAACAGATGAAAATTTCCCCAAACTAAAATAAGACAAACCCATACAAATACAAGAAGCACATAAAACTCAAAACAGACAAGATCAGAAAAGAAACTCCCCAAACCATATAATAGTTATAATGCTAGATGCCCAAAATAAAGACAAAATTCTGAAAGCCACAAGAGAAAAACAACAAGTCACATATAAGGGGGAAACCATCAGAATTACAACTGACTTCTCTACACAAACCATGAAAGCAAGAAAAACATGGAGCAAGGCATTCCCAGTGTTAAAAGACTATAGATGTGAACCCAGTTTACTATACCCAGCAAAAATGTCAATTATAGTTGAAGGAGAAAAATCTTCCATGATATAAAGAAGATGATAGAATACATGTCCAGAAAACCAACCCCTCAGAAAATACTTGAAGCAATTCAAAGGACAGAAGAGAGGAGCAACCATTCCCAAGCACCTAGAAAGAGAAACTAATAAAAACATAACTGCAGAAGTAGAAACTGAGACTAAAAATGCAAATGATAATAAGGTGAAAGGAAGCAACATGCATCTTTCAATTATAACCTTAAATATTAATGGACTAAACTCCCTAATCAAAGGACATAGACTGAGAGATTAGATTAGGAAACAAAACCCATCTATATGCTGTCTACAAGAAACTCATCTCAATCTCAAGGATAGGCACCAACTTAAGGTGAAGAGATGGAAAAAAATATTCCAAGCAAATGGTACCAAAAAGAAAGCAGGTGTTGCTATTTTAATATCAGACAAAATAGACTTCAAAGTAAAATAAATCAAAAGAGACAAAGAGGGCCATTACATCTTTATTAAAAGAACAATTGACGATGAAGATCTCACAATCATGAATATATATGCACCAAACTCTGGTGCACCAAACTTTATAAAGACAATTCTCCAGGACCTCAAGGCACAGATGAACCCCAGCACACTCATAGTAGGGGGCTTTAATACCCCACTAAGTCCTTGGGACAAATCAGCGAAGAATAATAAATAGAGAGACATCTGAACTGAATGATACAATACACCAAACGGACCTCACAGACATCTACAGAATATTCCACCCAAACACCAGAGATTACACTTTCTACTCAGCACCCCATGGAACATTCTCCAAAATAGACCACATATTGGGACACAGAAAAAAACTCAACAAATACAAAAAGATTGAAATAATTTCATGCATTCTATCAGACCACAGTGCAGTAAAGCTCAATATCAACACCAGGATAAACTCTACAACATACAAGAACACATGGAGACTAAACAACATTCTCCTGAATAATGAATGGGTCATGGAAGAAATAAAGAAAGAAATAAAAGCATTCCTGGAACTGAATGACAATGATAATACAACACAACAAAACCTATGGGACACCTTAAAAGCAGTCCCAAGAGGAAGTTCATAGCCCTGAGTGCCTACATCAAAAAAACCCCAAAAAGAGCACAAGTGAATGATCTAATACTGCAGTAAAAACACTTGAGAGACAAGCTGGGCGTGGTGGCGCACGCCTTTAATCCTAGCACTTGGGAGGCAGAGGCAGGCAGATCTTTGTGAGTTCAAGGCCAGCCTGGTCTACAGAGTGAGTTCCAGGACAGCTGGGACTACAGGGAGACCCTGTCTCGAAAAGACCAAAAACAATGAAAACAAAAACAAAAACAAAACAAAACAAAACACTTGAGAGACAACAACAAATGCAACTTAAATGCAGCAGACAGGAAGAAATAAACCAAAATTAGAGCATAAATCAATGAAATAGAAACAAAGAAAACCATACAGAAAATCAATGAATCCAAAAGTTGGTTCTTTGAGAGAATAACCAAGATAGACAGACCTCTAGCCCAGTTAACCAAAAGAAAGAAGGAACAACTTCAAATCAATAGAATCTGTGATGAAAGGGGAAAATATCACAATAGACAATGAAAAGATCCAGACAATCATATGGGAATACTTCAAAAACCTATACTCTACTGAGCCAGGCATGGTGGTGCACGCCTTTAATCCTAGCACTTGGGAGGCAGAGGCAGGGGGAATCTTTGTGAGTTCAAGGCCAGCCTGGTCTACATAGCGAGTTCCAGGACAGCCTGGGACTACAGGGAGACCCTGTCTCAAAAAGACCAAAAACAAACAAACAAACAACCCCCCCCAATACCCTATACTCTACTAAGTTTGAAAACCTAGAAGAAATGGATGAATATCTGAAATCCTGGGAATCACCAAAGCTCAACCAAGAAGAGATAGACAGCTTAAACACACCCATAATATATGAAGAAATTGAAGATGTAATAAGAAACCTCCCAAATAAAAAAAGCCCAGGCCCAGATGGTTTCACGGCAGAATTCTATAAAACATTTCAAAAAGAGTTACAACCATTATTACTCAAATTGTTTAGAAGGATACAAACAGAGGGACTTCTCCCAAATTCCTTCTATGAAGCCAGCATTACTCTAATACCAAAACCAGGCAAAGATACAGCCAAAAAGGAGAAATATAGACCCATCTCATTAATGAACACAAATGCAAAACTTCTAAACAGGATACTTACAAACCACATACAGACCCACATCAAGAAGATCATCCATCATGACCAAGTTGGATTCATACCAGAAATGCAGGGATGGTTCAACATACGAAAATCAATAAATATCATCAAACATATAAATTGACTGAAAGAAAAAACCACACGATCATCTCAATTGATGTGGAAAAAGCCTTTGGCAAAATCCAGCATCCCTTCATGTTTAAAGTCCTAGAGGGAACTGGATTGGAGGGATCATTCCTCAATGTAATCAAAGCCATATACGGGAAACCCACAGCCAATATCGTCCTAAATGGGGAAATGACAGAAGCATTCCCTTTAAAGGTAGGAACTCATCAAGGCTGCCCCCATCACCACTCCTTTTCAATATAGTGCTTGAAACACTTGCTAGGGAAATAAGGCAAGAAAAGGAAATTAAAGGAGTTCTAACTGGAAAAGAGGAAGTCAAACTATCCCTTTTTGCTGATGATATGATTGTTTACTTAAGGGATGCTAAGAATTCCACCAGAAAGCTCCGAGAAATGATTAAGAGCTTCAGTAAAGTGGTGGGATACAAAATTAACCTAGAGGGGCTGGAGAGATGGCCTAGCGGTTAAGAGCACCGACCGCTCTTACAGAGGATCTGGGTTCGATCCCCAGTACCCACATGGTGGCCAAGAATGGTCTGAAACTCCAATTCCAGGAGAACTCCAGTTCCAGGGGAATCCGCCACCCTCTTCTGAGCTCCGTGGCATTACACAACATGGGTGCACAAACCTACATGCAGACAGAACATTCATACACATGAAAAATAAATAAATAAAAAAGAAAGCTCAAGCCAAAAGAGTTTTAGAGATAAACAACAGGAGAGGCAAGCTGTAAATCTTGCCAGCTACCTGGAGGAGGGTGATGAAGACGTAAGAAAGACATGTGGTTTGTAAGCAGTCACTTGTCAGAAGTCTGGGAAAGTAGCTTTAGAGAAAGAGGGAGGAAGCCCAGAGCATCAAAGAGAAGAAAGTAGGCAGGCCAAAGTGATATAGGATCAGCTGGCTGCAAACAGCTGCACCTGGGTGGGGTTTCTGAGAAGAACAAGCACACTGTCTCATTGAAGGCGTAGTTATTCCTCCCATCTCTTAGCTTGGCTTCAAGTGAATCAGCCTTTGGGAGGCCAGATAAATGGCAAGCAAGCTGGATTAACTCTTAACGGAGAACATAATATTATGCAATGTTCTAATCTTTGGAGCCAATTAAGGCCAGAGGTACATTTCATTCTTTTGGCCAGGAGGTAAGAGCTTTCCCTGAATGGCCTCAACAGAGCCCTTACAGCCATCCTCAGTGACTGCCAAGGCATCAGTGATATCCTCTCCCCTCAAGAATTGCAGTGGTTTGAATGAAAATGTCCCCCATGGGCTCCAAGTATTGGAGCATTCTGTCCCTAATTGGTGGCCCTGTTTTGGGATGTTTTAGGAGGTGTGGAAGAAACACTAGCTGGAGGAAGACCTTAACCATAACCATAGTTACCATAACCATTCTGTCTTCTCTTATCTGTTAGCTTTCTTAATTGTTAAGATGTTAATGACCTGGACACATTTTTAACATAACAGAACATTTAATTACATCAGTTTCCTATAATTCCCATAATTCCATGAAAGACATTTAGGGCTTATATTGGCCATTTCCACTGGTTGGCAGGAGGCTCCTCCACTAGGGGTGCCCATGGTTTCCACTGCAACATCTTTCTTGCCAGACTTAGTTCACATTCAGCCTGAAGAATCACCTCTTCTACTTGACCCTTTTGAAGCATGTCTTCTAATTTTTTAATATCTGGTTTCACTTTAACGATAGCCAGCTTCTCATTTGCAATCTATTCTGTGTATTTTCTGTATGCTACATTTTGGGGGAATTGCTCAAGAATATCAAGAATCTTTGTGTACAATATTTTTTTATTACTTCTTTATTTTTTTCTTTTTTTAACAATAAGTAATAATTTATGAGTACAAGCATCCTTCATGTAAAACCAGTTTTCAAGCAGTTGTGCCCAACCCCACATAGCCCATGGGTCCCAGCATCCAGCTGTGGGGGGGCTTGTATGTTCAATCAAGTTGATCAAATGAGTGTCCAGACTATATGTAGTTTCACCATTCACCCCAATCACAGCCCTTACATTCTACCATACCTCCTCTTTCACAGATTGTTCCCTGGGCTTAGAAAAGGGGCACAGGTGGACAAGAAGCAAAACAGTTTACTTTCTCTGGAGCTGTTGTCTTGGACTCTGGTCAATTCTGGCTGTTTCCTTTCATGGGCTGACAGTTTGTCCAGCAATAACCTTTCAATCCTACTAATGAAGCACAAGCAATTAGATATATAGGTATTTAAACAGTACTAATTGTTATGGTAGGTTACTTTGGTATAGACACAGATATTTGGATGGTATGTTAATCCATGAATTACATTTTTTCTGTTAAATGTAGCAGGGTCTTACTGTAGCTTATAACATCTCCTAACCACTGGAGGATGTAAGCTTGTGGCATCAGCCATGGGTTATTCCTCCAAGGAGAGAGCTAATAGCCAATTAGATTTGAGATATACGGGCATATGGCTGCCACTGTTGCACAGCATTTCCAGGCGGGTGTAGTTGGTGCTGACAGAGGAGTCTTGCTTGACTCAAGGAGAACTATATCTGCTTTATTGGTTTAGTGGCCTTTGGTAACACTCTCTGGTATTCCAGAGACCAACTGTACACTTGCAAGTGCGGTCTCAATACATCTTTCCCATGCTTACATCAGATCTTCGACAGCAGGGCCTTATCGCATCTCTTCTTGCAGGTATCCCAGTTTATAAGCAAGAAGCCTTTACCTTTTGGGGGGGCTTAGATCCCTTGGCCAACATCTCCTTGGTAGAATAATCCATTGCTGATATCAGAGCTCTCCTGTATTAATATATTTTGCTTAAGTGCATAGCTTAAGGAGACTTTGGTATTATATTTGGTTCTGAATAGAGAATAATCTTTTTCACAGTTCCTATGTCTATTAGTCAATTAAAAAAGGCAGTTTTACCAGTTTTTTATTTTTTTAATATTTTTTTTATTTCTGTTTGTGTATCAATGTACTGTCTGCATGCAGGTCTGTGCACCCGTGTCGTGCAATGCCGCGGAGGTCAGAAAAGGGTCTCGGATTCCCCTGGAGCTGGAGTTCTCCTGGAATTGGAGTTCCAGACGGCTCTCGGCCACTATGTGGGTGCTGGGGATCGAACCCAGGTCCTCTGTAATAGCGGTCGGCGCTCTTAACCACTAGGCCATCTCTCCAGCCCCCAGTTTTACCAGTTTTATAAGAGATTACCTCTATAACAGTTGGCTCCAATTTACAGAATGACCTCATCATCATCATCATTTCTCCTTGTTCTATGGAGGGGAGGTAAGAAAGTCTCTCATATTAAAATTTTGTGGCACCTAGAAGGTGAGTTTCATTAGGACTCATTATAATTAGTTGTTACAAGTAGAATCCACAGAGGGGTTTGATGTCTGTAGCAATCTGAGGCTTTTCTTCCTTTCAATGTTCACATGGGCCAACCTTTCTGCTGGCTCTTCCTGGTGCATCCTACACAATGCAAAGCTGTATCTTTTCTTTTTCAGCCATTAAGTTGGTGACATTTTGACCT
Source organism: Rhizomys pruinosus (assembly GCA_009823505.1). Taxonomy (NCBI): domain Eukaryota; kingdom Metazoa; phylum Chordata; class Mammalia; order Rodentia; family Spalacidae; genus Rhizomys; species Rhizomys pruinosus. The sequence goes on from VZQC01004541.1 coordinate 912,470, forward strand.
GTTGGAACATACAAATCTTTTCCCATAGTTAGTTTTAAGATTTGCATTGCAAGGTTTTTGACAAAAAAGGTTTAATATCTATCTGTATCCCCCTTTTTATTTTAGGTTTTTGTTTTTTGACCCATGGGTCTCAAAAAGGCAGTTGTATTACACATACCTATAGGCTGGAATCAAGGCGCAGATTTCATCAAATTCACCCATGCTGTTTTGGGTGACCGCATGGGTTAGCTTGGGAAGCAAACTTAATTTTTTAAGTTAAATCATCCTACAGGTGAAAGAGAATGCTACAAGGTGATACTATACAACAAAAAAATTATAGAGAACATTTGTATGTGCCAAACCCAAAGTTATTATTATACAGATTTTAAGTAAAACAACTGTGGACAACAACAATTTATATTTCCAATTAACTCAGGTGCATTACTGTTTTTATCAGAGCCTTTAAACCAATGTTGTTTAATATACACATATTTACTTTTACTAAGTCCTTAAACACCATGTAACCTGTAGACAGAGTCCGGGCAAAATTGGATACTTGTTGAACTCATGTCAATTAAATATTCATTAATCAAATATATACACGTGTCCCTCTCCCGCCCCTCCCACCCTTCCCGATTCACCATTTCAGTCAGTTTTCTGATGCAGTCTTTCTGTTGTTGTTCTTTTAATGTGGAGTTTCGCACACCGCCAATCCCACCAAGCCAGTAGTCTTCCTTAGCATGCCTGCCATGACAGTGTCCTCGGCCCTCTGGGAATCTCAAGCAGGCAGGCCTGCTTAATCGACCATCAACGCCACCTTGACATACCAAGCCAAATAAACTTTTATAAGTTCCCTTGGTCATGGTGGGTTTTTTGTTTTGTTTTGTTTTGGTATGTTTGAGACAGGGTTTCCCTTTAGTCCCAGCTGGCCTGGAGCTCACTATGTAGACTAGGCTGGCCTTGAACTCACAGAGATCCATCTGCCTCTGCCTCCAGAGTGCTGGGATCAAAGGCATGCACCACCATGCCCAGCCTGGTCATGGTGTTTTTAGCAACAGAAAGTAACTAATACAGAAGTTGGTACCAGTGACTGGGTTATTGTTGTGAAGAACCTGATTGTGAGTTTTTGAAGAATTTGGAACACTTTGGAAATTTGGACTAGAAAAGCAGTTGAATTCTGTAAGGAGAGCTTAATGGGCTATTTTAGTAGGAGCCTGGAAGACAGTGGTGGTGATAGCAAAGTAGTCCCAGAGGGAAATAAGGACTTAAACAGCAACTGGGATATTTTGGGAAAGAGTCTGGTTGTTATCTGCCTATAGCCTAAGAGCTTGCCTGAGCCTAAGTTGAAAAGCAATTGACTGATTTCTTTGGTGGAGGAAATTTCGAGATAGCCTAATATAGAGATGGTGGCATGGTTATTAATGGTAAATGTTGTAAATATCTATGGTTTAAAAAAAGGAGCAAGTGGGGAAAAAATGGAAAATATACAGTTTGGAGAGAAAAGGAGCACTAATAAGGTCTAATAAGGTCAGAGGCAAGAAATGTGCCAAAGAAGAGGCTCTCTTTGATAAGGAGATTAGAGCATTTAAGGAGAAGCCTAGAGATTTGCACTTGCTAAGGCATTTTCTCCTAGAAAACTGCAACTCATAAAAGCTGCTGGAAACACAGATGAAGAGAGCCAGGGTTCATCCCAAACTGGCAGCTCATGTGTTGCTGGCTTTAGAGGCATGAAAGATGCAAGAGTGAAGGGATCATTGCATCTTCTCTGTGGTCTCAGAGAGCCACTGAGGCCAAACAACATGCAGCAGGAGCATCCGTGCATAAAGAAGGCCTTGTCAGGCCATTTCATGAAGCTGTGAAGGTGAAGCCTGGCTGAAAGTGAAGACTCCAAGATGTTGGAGAGGCTAGACTCAGGTACCAGCCTGAGACAGAGAGATGCACATTGCATGCAGCAAAGCTGACAGAGAAAGCCATACTCACACTGAATATTCTACAAAGCTGACTGATGAACTAGTATTTCCTGATTGTGGAGAATTGGAATATTGCAGGTGCGGAGCCAAATTACATTGGGCTATTGTATTAGTTACTTTTCTGTTGCTGTGATAAAACACTGACCAAAGCAACTTTTAGAAGGAAGAATTTATTTGAGCTTATGGTTACAGAGGGATTGGAGTCTGTTGTGGTGGGGAGGCATGGTGGCAGAAGTGGCTGGAGCAGAAAACAGAATGTTCATATCTCCAAACAGGCATAGGAAACAGAGAGTGACTAGAAATCTGGCAAGACCTAAGAACTCTCAAAGCCTGCCCCCAGTAACATGCTTCCTCCAGCATGGCCACACTTCCCACAGCCTCCTGAAACAGTGCCACCAACTAGAGACAAATGTCCAAATACCTGCAGCCTACAGAAAACATTCTCATTCCAACTATCACAGCTATCTTATTCTTCCTAATAGTCCATTTCTGTGCCTGACCTAATGTTACTATCAGGTAAATCCTTTGAGAATGTACAAACAGACCCCTAGCTTCCACTAATCCAAAGACCAAGATAGCATCCTAGGTTGCTTAGGTGCCCCCTGATTTGCTGTAATCTGCTTGCTGGCTGTTTCCATAGATGTATCTGAAAAGTGCCCTTGAAGCAAGATAGAAATACAGGGAAATTTATGGGGAAGCGAAACAGAGCTCTTTACAAACATAGATCAAGAAACAAAACAAAACAAAACAAAACAAAACAAAACAAAACAAAAACTGCTCATGGACATGCCCTTTCTTAGCTATAAACCTGCAGTTTTCTAGGAATCTCACTAGAAACTCCACCCACAGGGCAAGGTCGCAGGCTGACTTCCTGTGCCCCCCAGCAGCTGTTGCTGCCACCTTATCCAATTTTCATCCCACTCAAGGCATCTCTGGAGCCACTCTATAATCTCACTTGTATAAAAAATAGAAAAAAACTTTAAAAGGTTTCTTAGCAACCTTCTGAGATGTAACTTAAAACCCACCAACGTGGTATAAATGTCCAGTGCAAGGACTGCCATGGCGCTCCTTGAACTTTCTGGGATCTGTCTTCCTGTGGCCTTAGAGAAACCCACATGGATGTTCTCAAGTGTGTCTTATTTTATTTCCCTGGGCAACTTTCTTTCTCCCAACCGTCATGCTTTAAACCTATATTAAAATAATCTTTAGAGGCTGGAGAAATGGCCCAGTGGTTAAGAACACTTGTTGCTCTTACAGAAGGCCTGGGTTCGATTCCCAATACTTAAAATCTTTGTTAAGAATATTGTGGCTACGGGGAGACCCTGTCTTGAAAAAGACCAAAAGAAAAAAAAAAAGAATATTGTGATGGTTAATATAGATCACCCAACTGACAGGATCTAGAATCATTTAGGAGACAGCCTCTCAGTAGGCCTGTGAGGGATTAGCCTGATTAGGTTAACTGAGGTAGAAAAACCCATTCTAAAAGAGGATGGCCCATTTCCTGAGCTATGTCCTGGACTGCAGAAAAAGGAAAGATTTGAGCAAGGATACTCATCTCTTTTTGCTCTGGCTGAGGGAAGATGCACGATGACCAGTTGCTCCTGCTACCTTGACCTCCCCACCATGACGGACTGTACCCTAGAACTCTGTTACCAAATAAAACATTTATTTCCTAAGCTGCTTTTGTCAGGGTATTTTATCACAGTAGTAGGAAAACCAAGAGAACTGTTCTTTAGTAAACCGTGGCTCTCCAAAGCTGGGCAGGTGGAACTCTCTGAGTTCAAGGCCAGCGAGTTCTAGCCCAGCTGGGGCTACAAGGAGACCCTATCTCAAAAAGACCAAAAACCCCAAACCAAACCAAAGCAAACAAAACACATAAAAACAACTTTCTCAGAGAAATCCACACACAGGCCTAAGTGTGCTTTTATATCCTTGTGAGAAATAAAATCCGACGTAAGGACCTCATCAATAAATATCCCATGAATAAACTTGGAAAAAGTGAAAGTAACAGCAAGGCAGACTTTACTTTTGGAAAAGGATGTGTTGCATGGCCAGTCAGAGCCACCAAGCACACACAACCAGGAACTGGAGATATAGATAGTTGTCAGCCACCATGCAGGTGCTGGGAATCAAACCTAGGTCTTCTACAAGAGCATGCAGTGTTTTTAACCATTGAACCATTTCTCCAGCCCCTTCTTTTTTGTAATGTATATATTATTTTTATTTTATTTTATGTGTATGAGTATCTTGCCTCCATGTATGTAAGTGCAGCCATGTCATGCAATACCAGTGGAGGTCAGAACAGGGCATTGCATTGGATTTCCTGGAACTGGAGTTAGCTGCCAAGTGGGTGCTGGGAACAGAACCCAGCTCCTCTGCAAGAGCAGCCTGTGCTCTTAACCTCTGAGCCATATCCAGCCCAACATTAGGAACTTTTCATAAACAGAAGTCTTACAGGGCATTGGGGGATTAAAAGATTAGAATTCCTTGTTATAAGCCAAAAGTTTTACAAGGGCTGGAGGGATAGCGCAGCCGTTAAAGGCTGAGGCTGAGAACCACAAAAAAGACTAATATTTAATGTGCCCTACGCTTTTCAAAAAATCACATTTATTTATAACTTATTTGTTTATGTAATGTTGGTGTGTGAAGGTCAGAGGATGGGTTGTTACTTAATGCTGGTGTGTGAAGGTCAGAGGACGGCTTGTTACTTAATGTTGGTGTGTGAAGGTCGGAGGACGGAATGCTACTTAATGCTGGTGTGTGATGGTTAGAGGAGGGCTTGTTGCTTAATGCTGGTGTGTGAAGGTCAGAGGACGGCTTGTTGCTTAATGCTGGTGTGTGAAGGTCAGAGGATGGCTTGTTACTTAATGCTGGTGTGTGAAGGTCAGAGGTCGGCTTGTTACTTAATGCTGGTGTGTGAAGGTTAGAGGACGGCTTGTTACTTAACGCTGTTGTGTGAGGGTCAGAGGTCGGCTTGTTACTTAATGCTGGTGTGAGAAGGTTAGAGAACAGCTTGTTACTTAATGCGGGTGTGAAGGTTAGAAGACGGCTTGTTACTTAATGCGGGTGTGAAGGTCAGAGGACGGGTTGTTACTTAATGCTGGTGTGTGAAGGTCAGAGGATGGGTTGTTACATAATGGTGGTGTGTGAAGGTCAGAGGTCGGCTTATTGATAATGCTGGTGTGTGAAGGTTAGAGGACAGCTTGTTACTTAATGCGGGTGTGAAGGTCAGAGGACGGCTTGTTACTTAATGCTGGTGTGTGAAGGTCAGAGGACGGCTTGTTACTTAATGCTGGTGTGTGAAGGTCAGAGGTCGGCTTGTTACTTAATGCTGGTGTGAGAAGGTTAGAGAACAGCTTGTTACTTAATGCGGGTGTGAAGGTTAGAAGACGGCTTGTTACTTAATGCGGGTGTGAAGGTCAGAGGACGGGTTGTTACTTAATGCTGGTGTGTGAAGGTCAGAGGATGGGTTGTTACATAATGGTGGTGTGTGAAGGTCAGAGGTCGGCTTATTGATAATGCTGGTGTGTGAAGGTTAGAGGACAGCTTGTTACTTAATGCGGGTGTGAAGGTCAGAGGACGGCTTGTTACTTAATGCTGGTGTGTGAAGGTTAGAGGACGGCTTGTTACTTAATGCTGGAGTGTGAAGGTCAGAGGACGGCTTGTTACTTAATGCTGGTGTGTGAAGGTTAGAGGACGGCTTGTTACTTAATGCTGGTGTGTGAAGGTCAGAGGACGGCTTGTTGATAATGCTGGTGTGTGAAGGTCAGAAGATGGGTTGTTACTTAACGCTGGTGTGTGAAGGTTAGAGGAAGGCTTGTTACCTAATGCTGTTGTGTGAAGTTCAGAGGACGGCTTGCTACTTAATGCTGGTGTGTGAAGTTCAGAGGACAGGTTGTTACTTAATGCTGGTGTGTTAAGGTCAGAGGACGGCTTGTTACTTAATGCTGGTGTGTGAATGTTAGAGGACAGCTTGTTACTTAATGCAGGTGTGTGAAGGTCAGAGGACTGCTTGATACTTA
>VZQC01004541.1:921254-960091 GCA_009823505.1 Rhizomys pruinosus
AAGGTCAGAGGACGGCTTGTTACTTAATGCTGGTGTGTGAAGGTCAGAGGACGGCTTGTTACTTAATGCTGGTGTGTGAAGGTCAGAGGATGGCTTGTTGCTTAATACTGGTGTGTGAAAGTCAGAGGACACCTTGCTGCTTAATGCTGGTTTGTGAAGGTCAGAGGATGGCTTGTTACTTAATGCTGGTGTGTGAGGTCAGAGGACGGCTTGTTACTTAATGCTGGTGTGTGAAGGTTAGAGGAAGGTTTGTTACTTAATGCTGTTGTGTGAAGTTCAGAGGATGGGTTGTTACTTAATGCTGGTGTGTGAATGTCAGAGGATGGCTTGTTACTTAATGCTGGTGTGTGAAGGTCAGAGGACGGCTTGTTAATTAAAGCTGGTGTGTGAAGGACAGAGGACGGCTTGTTATTTAATGCTGGTGTGTGAAGGTTAGAGGACGGCTTGTTACTTAATGCTGCTGTATGAAGGTCATAGGACGGCTTGTTACTTAATGCTGGTGTGTGAAGGACAGAGGACGGCTTGTTACTTAATGCTGGTTGTGAATGTTAGACGACAGCTTGTTACTTAATGCTGGTGTGTGAAAGTTAGACGACAGCGTGTCACTTAATGCTGGTGTATGAAGGTCAGAGGACGGCTTGTTGCTTAATGCTGGTGTATGAAGGTCAGAGGACGGCTTGTTACTTAATGCTGGTGTGTGAAGGTCAGAGGATGGCTTATTGCTTAATGCTGGTGTGTGAAGGTCAGAGGACGGCTTGTTACTTAATGCTGGTGTGTGAAGGTTAGAGGACGGCTTGTTACTTAATGCTGGTGTGTGAAGGTTAGAGGACGGCTTGTTACTTAATGCTGGTGTGTGAAGGACAGAGGACGGCTTGTTACTTAATGCTGGTGTGTGAAGGTCAGAGGACGGCTTGTTACTTAATCCTGGTGTGTGAAGGTCGGAGGACGGCTAGTTACTTAATGCTGGTGTGTGAAGGTTATTGGACGGCTTGTTGATAATGCTGGTGTGTGAAGGTTGGAGGTCGGATTGTTACTTAATACTGGTGAGTGAATATCGGAGGAGGGCTTGTTACTTAATGCTGGTGTGTGAAGGTCAGAGGATGGCTTGTTACTTCATGGTGGTGTGTGAAGGACAGAGGACGGCTTCTTATTTAATGCTGGTGTGTGAAGGTTAGAGGAAGGCTTGTTATTTAATGCTGGTGTGTGAAGTTCAGAGGACGGGATGTTACTTAATGCTGGTGTGTGAAGGTCAGAGGACGGCTTGTTGATAATGCTCGTGTGTGAAGGTTGGAGGTCGGCTTGTTACTTAATACTGGTGTGTGAAGGTCGGTGGACCGCTTCTTACTTAATGCTGGTGTGTGAATGTCGGAGAACAGCTTGTTAGTTAATGCTGGTGTGTGAAGTTCAGAGGACGGCTTCTTACTTAATGCTGGTATGTGAGGTCAGAGGACAGGTACTTACTTAATGCTAGTGTGTGAAGGTTAGAGGAAGGATTGTTACTTAATGGTGGTATGTGAAGGACAGAGGACGGCTTGTTACTTAATGCTGGTTGTGAAGGTTATACGACAGCTTGTTACTTAATGCTGGTTTGTGAAGATCAGAGGACGGGTTGTTACTTAATGCTGGTGTGTGATGTTTAGAGGAGGGCTTGTTGCTTAATGCTGGTGTGTGAAGGTTAGAGGATGGCTTGTTACTTAATGCTGGTGTGTGAAAGTTAGAGGATGGCTTGTTACCTAATGCTGGTGTGTGAAGGTTAGAGCAAGGCTTGTTGCTTAATGCTGGTGTGTGAAGGTCAGAGGTCGGCTTGTTACTTAATGCTGGTGTGTGAAGGTTAGAGGACGGCTTGTTACTTAACGCTGTTGTGTGAAGGTCAGAGGACGGCTTGTAACTTAATGCTGGGGTGTGAAGGTCAGAGGTCGGCTTGTTACTTAATGCTGGTGTGTGAAGGTTAGAGAACAGCTTGTTACTTAATGCGGGTGTGAAGTTTAGAGGACGGCTTGTTGCTTAATGCTGGTGTGTGAAGGTCAGAGGACGGGTTGTTACTTAATGCTGGTGTGTGAAGGTCAGAGGACGGCTTGTTACTTAATGCTGGTGTGTGAAGGTCAGAGGACGGCTTGTTACTTAATGCTGGTGTGTGAAGGTCAGAGGACGGCTTGTTACTTAATGCTGGTGTGTGAAGGTCAGAGGACGGCTTGTTACTTAATGCTGGTGTGTGAAGGTCAGAGGACGGCTTGTTACTTAATGCTGGTGTGTGAAGGTCAGAGGACGGCTTGTTACTTAATGCTGGTGTGTGAAGGTCAGAGGACGGCTTGTTACTTAATGCTGGTGTGTGAAGGTCAGAGGACGGCTTGTTACTTAATGCTGGTGTGTGAAGGTCAGAGGACGGCTTGTTACTTAATGCTGGTGTGTGAAGGTCAGAGGACGGCTTGTTACTTAATGCTGGTGTGTGAAGGTCAGAGGACGGCTTGTTACTTAATGCTGGTGTGTGAAGGTCAGAGGACGGCTTGTTACTTAATGCTGGTGTGTGAAGGTCAGAGGACGGCTTGTTACTTAATGCTGGTGTGTGAAGGTCAGAGGACGGCTTGTTACTTAATGCTGGTGTGTGAAGGTCAGAGGACGGCTTGTTACTTAATGCTGGTGTGTGAAGGTCAGAGGACGGCTTGTTACTTAATGCTGGTGTGTGAAGGTCAGAGGACGGCTTGTTACTTAATGCTGGTGTGTGAAGGTCAGAGGACGGCTTGTTACTTAATGCTGGTGTGTGAAGGTCAGAGGACGGCTTGTTACTTAATGCTGGTGTGTGAAGGTTAGAGGACGGCTTGTTACTTAATGCTGGTGTGTGAAGGTCAGAGGACGGCTTGTTACTTAATGCTGGTGTGTGAAGGTCAGAGGACGGCTTGTTACTTAATGCTGGTGTGTGAAGGTCAGAGGACGGCTTGTTACTTAATGCTGGTGTGTGAAGGTCAGAGGACGGCTTGTTACTTAATGCTGTGTGTGAAGATCAGAAAACGGCTTGTTACTTAATGCTGGTGTGTGAAGGTCAGAGGATGGCTTGTTACTTAATGCTGGTGTGTGAAGTTCAGAGGACGGGATGTTACTTAATGCTGGTGTGTGAAGGTCAGAGGACGGCTTGTTACTTAATGCTGTGTGTGAAGATCAGAAAACGGCTTGTTACTTAATGCTGGTGTGTGAAGGTCAGAGGATGGCTTGTTACTTAATGCTGGTGTGTGAAGTTCAGAGGATGGGATGTTACTTAATGCTGGTGTGTGAAGGTCAGAGGACGGCTTGTTACTTAATGCTGTGTGTGAAGATCAGAAAATGGCTTGTTACTTAATGCTGGTGTGTGAAGGTGAGAGGATGGCTTGTTACTTAATGCTGGTGTGTGAAGGTCAGAGGAGGGCTTGTTACTTAATGCTGGTGTGTGAAGGACATAGGATGGCTTGTTACTTAATGCTGGTGTATGAAGGTCAGAGGACGGCTTGTTACTTAATGCTGGTGTGTGAAGGACAGAGGACGGCTTGTTACTTAATGGTGGTGTATGAAGTTTAGAGGTCGGCTTGTTACTTAATGATGGTGTGTGAAGGACAGAGGACGGTTTGTTACTTAATGCTGGTTGTGAATGTTAGACGACAGCTTGTTACTTAATGCTGGTGTGTGAAAGTTAGACGACAGCGTGTCACTTAATGGTGGTGTATGAAGTTCAGAGGACAGCCTGTTGCTTAATGCTGGTGTATGAAGGTCAGAGGATGGCTTGTTACTTAATGCTGGTGTGTGAAGGTCGGAGGACGGCTTATTGCTTAATGCTGGTGTGTGAAGGTCAGAGGACAGCTTGTAGCTTACTGCTGGTGTGTGAAGGACAGAGGATGGCTTGTTAGTTAATGCTGGTGTGTCAAGGTCAGAGGACGGCTTGTTGTTTAATGCTGGTGTGTAAAGTTTAGAGGACGGCTTGTTAATGCTGGTGTGTGAAGGTAGGAGGACGGCTTGTAACTTAATGCTGGTGTGTGAAGGTCAGACGACGGCTTGTTGCTTAATGCTTGTGTGTGAAGGTCGGAGGACGGCTAGTTACTTAATGATGGTGTGTGAATGTTAGAGGACGGCTTGTTACTTAATGCTGGTGTGTGAAGTTCCGAGGACGGCTTGTTACTTAATGCTGGTGTGTGAGGTCAGAGGATGGCTTGTTCCTTAATGCTTGTGTGTGAGGTCAGAGGATGGGATGTTACTTAATGCTAGTGTGTGAAGGTTAGAGGAAGGCTTGTTACTTAATGCTGTTGTGTGAACTTCAGAGGACCGGTTGTTACTTAATGCTGGTGTGTGAAGGTCAGAGGACGGGTTGTTACTTAATGCTGGTGTGTGAAGGTCAGAGGACGGCTTGTTACTTAATGCTGGTGTGTGAAGGTCAGAGGACGGCTTGTTGCTTAATGCTGGTGTGTGAATGTCAGAGGACAGCTTGTTGCTTAATGCTGGTGTGTGAAGGTCAGAGCACGGCTTGTTACTTAATGCTGGTGTGTGAGGTCAGAGGACGGCTTGTTACTTATGCTGCTGTGTGAAGGTTAGAGGAAGCCTTGTTACTTAATGCTGGTGTGTGAAGTTCAGAGGACGGGTTGTTACTTAATGCTGGTGTGTGAAGGTCAGAGGACGGCTTGTTACTTAATGCTGGTGTGTGAATGTCAGAGGACGGCTTGTTACTTAAAGCTGGTGTGTGAAGGACAGAGGACGGCTTGTTATTTAATGCTGGTGTGTGAATTTTGGAGTTCGGATTTTTACTTAATACTGGTGTGTGAATATCGGAGGACGGCTTGTTACTTAATGTTGGTGTGTGAAAGTCAGAGGACGGCTTGTTACTTAATGCTGGTGTGTTAAACTCAGAGGACGGCTTGTTGCTTAATGCTGGTGTGTGAAGGTCAGAGGACGGCTTGTTACTTAATGCTGGTGTGTGAGGTCAGAGGACGGGTTGTTACTTAATGCTGGTGTGTGAATGTTAGAGGAAGGCTTGTTACTTAATGCTGGTGTGTGAAGTTCAAAGGACAGGTTGTTACTTAATGCTGGTGTGTGAAGGTCAGAGGACGGCTTGTTACTTAATGCTGGTGTGTGAAGTTCAGAGGATGTCTTGTTACTTAAAGCTGGTGTGTGAAGGACAGTGGACAGCTTGTTACTTAATGCTGGTGTGTGAAGGTTAGAGGACGTCTTGTTACTTAATGCTGGTGTGTGAAGGTCAGAGGACGGCTTGTTACTTAATGCTGGTGTGTGAAGGTTAGAGGACAGCTTGTTACTTAATGCTGGTGTGTGAAGGTCAGAGGACGGGTTGTTACTTAATCCTGGTGTGTGAAGGTTGGAGGACGGCTAGTTACTTAATGCTGGTGTGTGAAGTTTAGAGGACGGCTTGTTGATAATGCTGGTGTGTGAAGGTTGGAGGTCGGATTGTTAGTTAATACTGGTGTGTGAAGGTCAGTGGACGGCTTGTTACTTAATGCTGGTGTGTGAAGATCAGAGGTCGGCTTGTTACTTAATGCTGGTGTGTGAAGGTTAGAGGAAGGCTTGTTACTTAATACTGTTGTGTGAAGGTTGAGGACGGCTTGTTACTTAATGCTGGTGTGTGAAGGTTGGAGGTCGGCTTGTTACTTAATACTGGTGTGTGAAGGTCGGTGGACCGCTTCTTACTTAATGCTGGTGTGTGAATGTCGGAGGACAGCTTGTTAGTTAATGCTGGTGTGTGAAGTTCAGAGGATGGCTTGTTACTTAATGCTGGTGTGTGAGGTCAGAGGACAGGTTGTTACTAATGCTGGTGTGTGACGGTTAGAGGAAGGATTGTTACTTAATGGTGGTGTGTGAAGGACAGAGGACGGCTTGTTACTTAATGCTGGTGTGTGAAGGTTAGAGCAGGGCTTGTTGCTTAATGCTGGTGTGTGAAGGTCAGAGGTCGGCTTGTTACTTAATGCTGGTGTGTGAAGGTTAGAGGACGGCTTGTTACTTAACACTGTTGTGTGAAGGTCAGAGGACGGCTTGTAACTTAATGCTGGGGTGTGAAGGTCAGAGGTTGGCTTGTTACTTAATGGTGGTGTGTGAAGGTTAGAGAACAGCTTGTTACTTAATGGGGGTGTGAAGTTTAGAAGACGGCTTGTTGCTTAATGCTGGTGTGTGAAGGTCAGAGGACGGGTTGTTACTTAATGCTGGTGTGTGAAGGTCAGAGGACGGCTTGTTACTTAATGTTGGTGTGTGAAGGTCAGAGGACGGGTTGTTACTTAATGCTGGTGTGTGAAGGTCAGAGGAGGGCTTGTTACTTAATGCTGGTGTGTGAAGGTAGGAGGACGGCTAGTTACTTAATGATGGTGTGTGAATGTTAGAGGACGGCTTGTTACTTAATGCTGGTGTGTGAAGGTCAGAGGACGGCTTGTTACTTAATGCTGGTGTGTGAAGGTCAGAGGACGGCTTGTTACTTAATGCTGGTGTGTGAAGGTCAGAGGACGGCTTGTTACTTAATGCTGGTGTGTGAAGGTCAGAGGACGGCTTGTTACTTAATGCTGGTGTGTGAAGGTCAGAGGACGGCTTGTTACTTAATGCTGGTGTGTGAAGGTCAGAGGACGGCTTGTTACTTAATGCTGGTGTGTGAAGGTCAGAGGACGGCTTGTTACTTAATGCTGGTGTGTGAAGGTCAGAGGACGGCTTGTTACTTAATGCTGGTGTGTGAAGGTCAGAGGACGGCTTGTTACTTAATGCTGGTGTGTGAAGGTCAGAGGACGGCTTGTTACTTAATGCTGGTGTGTGAAGGTCAGAGGACGGCTTGTTACTTAATGCTGGTGTGTGAAGGTCAGAGGACGGCTTGTTACTTAATGCTGGTGTGTGAAGGTCAGAGGACGGCTTGTTACTTAATGCTGGTGTGTGAAGGTCAGAGGACGGCTTGTTACTTAATGCTGGTGTGTGAAGGTCAGAGGACGGCTTGTTACTTAATGCTGGTGTGTGAAGGTCAGAGGACGGCTTGTTACTTAATGCTGGTGTGTGAAGGTCAGAGGACGGCTTGTTACTTAATGCTGGTGTGTGAAGGTCAGAGGACGGCTTGTTACTTAATGCTGGTGTGTGAAGGTCAGAGGACGGCTTGTTACTTAATGCTGGTGTGTGAAGGTCAGAGGACGGCTTGTTACTTAATGCTGGTGTGTGAAGGTCAGAGGACGGCTTGTTACTTAATGCTGGTGTGTGAAGGTCAGAGGACGGCTTGTTACTTAATGCTGGTGTGTGAAGGTCAGAGGACGGCTTGTTACTTAATGCTGGTGTGTGAAGGTCAGAGGACGGCTTGTTACTTAATGCTGGTGTGTGAAGGTCAGAGGACGGCTTGTTACTTAATGCTGGTGTGTGAAGGTCAGAGGACGGCTTGTTACTTAATGCTGGTGTGTGAAGGTCAGAGGACGGCTTGTTACTTAATGCTGGTGTGTGAAGGTCAGAGGACGGCTTGTTACTTAATGCTGGTGTGTGAAGGTCAGAGGACGGCTTGTTACTTAATGCTGGTGTGTGAAGGTCAGAGGACGGCTTGTTACTTAATGCTGGTGTGTGAAGGTCAGAGGACGGCTTGTTACTTAATGCTGGTGTGTGAAGGTCAGAGGACGGCTTGTTACTTAATGCTGGTGTGTGAAGGTCAGAGGACGGCTTGTTACTTAATGCTGGTGTGTGAAGGTCAGAGGACGGCTTGTTACTTAATGCTGGTGTGTGAAGGTCAGAGGACGGCTTGTTACTTAATGCTGGTGTGTGAAGGTCAGAGGACGGCTTGTTACTTAATGCTGGTGTGTGAAGGTCAGAGGACGGCTTGTTACTTAATGCTGGTGTGTGAAGGTCAGAGGACGGCTTGTTACTTAATGCTGGTGTGTGAAGGTCAGAGGACGGCTTGTTACTTAATGCTGGTGTGTGAAGGTCAGAGGACGGCTTGTTACTTAATGCTGGTGTGTGAAGGTCAGAGGACGGCTTGTTACTTAATGCTGGTGTGTGAAGGTCAGAGGACGGCTTGTTACTTAATGCTGGTGTGTGAAGGTCAGAGGACGGCTTGTTACTTAATGCTGGTGTGTGAAGGTCAGAGGACGGCTTGTTACTTAATGCTGGTGTGTGAAGGTCAGAGGACGGCTTGTTACTTAATGCTGGTGTGTGAAGGTCAGAGGACGGCTTGTTACTTAATGCTGGTGTGTGAAGGTCAGAGGACGGCTTGTTACTTAATGCTGGTGTGTGAAGGTCAGAGGACGGCTTGTTACTTAATGCTGGTGTGTGAAGGTCAGAGGACGGCTTGTTACTTAATGCTGGTGTGTGAAGGTCAGAAAACGGCTTGTTACTTAATGCTGGTGTGTGAAGCTCAGAGGACGGCTTGTTACTTAATGCTGGTGTGTGAAGGTCAGAGGATGGCTTGTTACTTAATGCTGGTGTGTGAAGGTCAGAAAACGGCTTGTTACTTAATGCTGGTGTGTGAAGCTCAGAGGACGGCTTGTTACTTAATGCTGGTGTGTGAAGTTCAGAGGACGGCTTGTTACTTAATGCTGGTGTGTGAAGGTCAGACGACGGCTTGTTCCTTAATGCTGGTGTGTGAAGGTCAGAGGACGGCTTTTTATTTAATGCTGGTGTGTGAAGGTTAGACAACAGCTTGTTACTTAATGCTTGTGTGTGAAGGTCAGAGGACGGCTTGTTAGTTAATGCTGGTGTGTGAAGGACAGAGGACGGCTTGTTACTTAATGCTGGTGTGTGAACGTTAGAGGACGGGTTCTTACTTAATGCTGGTGTGTGAAGGTCAGAGGACGGCTTGTTACTTAATGCTGGTGTGTGAAGGTTAGAGGAGGGCTTGTTACTTAATGCTGGTGTGTGAAGGTCAGAGGACAGCTTGTTACATAATGCTGGTGTGTGAAGGTCAGAGGACCGCTGGTTACTTAATCGTGGTGTGTGAAGGTCGGAGTACAGCTTGTTATTTAATGCTGGTGTGTGAATGTTAGAGGACGGCTTGTTACTTAATGCTGGTGTGCGAAGGTCAGAGGACGGCTTGTTGATAATGCTGGTGTGTGAAAGTTGGAGGTCGGCTTGTTGCTTAATACTGTTGTGTGAAGGTTGAGAATGGCTTGTTATTTAATGCTGGTGTGTGAAGGTCAGAGGATGGCTTGTTGATAATGCTGGTGTGTGAAGGTTGGAGGTCGGCTTGTTACTTAATACTGGTGTGTGAAGGTCGGAGGATGGCTTCTTACTTAATGCTGGTGTGTGAAGGTCGGAGGACAGCTTGTTAGTTAATGCTGGTGTGTGAAGTTCAGAGGACGGCTTGTTACTTAATGCTGGTGTGTGAAGGACTGAGGACGGTTTGTTACTTAATGCTGGTGTGTGAGTGTTAGAGGACAGCTTGTTACTTAAAGCTGGTGTGTGAAGGTCAGAGGATGGCTTGTTACTTAATGCTGGTGTGTGAAGTTTAGAGGACGTCTTTTTGATAATGCTGGTGTGTGAATGTCGGAGGTCGGCTTGTTACTTAATGCTGGTGTGTGAAGGTCAGACGACGGCTTGTTACTTAATGCTGGTGTGTGAGGTCAGACGACGGCTTGTTACTTAATGCTGGTGTGTGAAGGTCAGACGACGGCTTGTTACTTAATGCTGGTGTGTGAGGTCAGACGACGGCTTGTTACATAATGCTGGTGTGTGAAGGTCAGACGACGGCTTGTTACTTAATGCTGGTGTGTGAAGGTCAGAGGACGGCTTGTTACTTAATGCTGGTGTGTGAAGGTCAGACGACGGCTTGTTACTTAATGCTGGTGTGTGAAGTTCAGAGGACGGCTTGTTACTTAATGCTGGTGTGTGAAGGTCAGAGGACGGCTTGTTACTTAATGCTGGTGTGTGAAGTTTAGAGGAGGGCTTGTTACTTAATGCTGGTGTGTGAAGGTCAGAGGACGGCTTGTTACATAATGCTGGTGTGTGAATGACAGTGGACGGCTTGTTACTTAATGCTTGTGTGTGAAGGTTAGACGACAGCTTGTCACTTAATGCTGGTGTGTGAATGTTAGAGGACATCTTGTTACTTAATGCTGGTGTGTGAAGTTCAGAGTACGGCTTGTTACTTAATGCTGGTGTGTTAATGTCGGAGGACGGCTTGTCACTTAGTGCTGGTATGTGAAGGACAGAGGACGTCTTGTTACTTAATGCTGGGGTGTGAAGGTCAGAGGTCGGCTTGTTACTTAATGCTGGTGTTTGAAGATCTGAGGCCGGGTTGTTACTTAATGCTGGTGTGTGAAGGACAGAGGACGGCTTGTTACTTAATGCTGGTGTGTGAAGGTTGAAGGTCGGCTTGTTACTTAATGGTGGTTTGTGAAGTTCAGAGCACGGATTGTTGCTTAATGCTGGTGTGTGAATTTCAGAGGACGGCTTGTTACTTAGTACTGGTGTGTGAAGTTCAGAGGACGGCTTGTTACTTATTGCTGGTGTG
Source organism: Rhizomys pruinosus (assembly GCA_009823505.1). Classification (NCBI taxonomy): domain Eukaryota; kingdom Metazoa; phylum Chordata; class Mammalia; order Rodentia; family Spalacidae; genus Rhizomys; species Rhizomys pruinosus. The sequence goes on from VZQC01004541.1 coordinate 931,672, forward strand.
TGAAGGTTAGAGGACGGCTTGTTGCTTAATGCTGGTGTATGAAGGTCAGAGGATGGCTTGTTACTTAATGCTGGTGTGTGAAAGTCGGATGTCGGCTTGTTACTTAATGCTGGTGTGTGAAGGTTAGAAGACTGCTTGTTACTTAATCCTGGTGTGTGAAGGTTAGAGGACAGCTTGTTACTTAATCCTGGTGTGTGAAATTCAGAGGACGGCTTGTTACTTAATGCTGGTGTGTGAAGTTCAGAGGATGGCTTGTTACTTAATGCTGGTGTGTGAAGTTCAGAGGACGACTTGTTACTTAATGCTGGTGTGTGAAGATCAGAGGACGGCTTGTTGCTTAATGTTGGTGTGTGAAGGACAGAGTACGGCTTGTTACTTAATGCTGGTGTGTGAAGGTCAGAGTACGGCTTGTTACTTAATGTTGGTGTGTGAAGGACAGAGTACGGCTTGTTACTTAATGCTGGTGTGTGAAGGTCAGAGGACGGCTTGTTACTTAATGCTGGTGTGTGAAGGTCAGAGGACGGCTTGTTACTTAATGCTGGTGTGTGAAGGTCAGAGGACGGCTTGTTACTTAATGCTGGTGTGTGAAGGTCAGAGGACGGCTTGTTACTTAATGCTGGTGTGTGAAGGTCAGAGGACGGCTTGTTACTTAATGCTGGTGTGTGAAGGTCAGAGGACGGCTTGTTACTTAATGCTGGTGTGTGAAGGTCAGAGGACGGCTTGTTACTTAATGCTGGTGTGTGAAGGTCAGAGGACGGCTTGTTACTTAATGCTGGTGTGTGAAGGTCAGAGGACGGCTTGTTACTTAATGCTGGTGTGTGAAGGTCAGAGGACGGCTTGTTACTTAATGCTGGTGTGTGAAGGTCAGAGGACGGCTTGTTACTTAATGCTGGTGTGTGAAGGTCAGAGGACGGCTTGTTACTTAATGCTGGTGTGTGAAGGTCAGAGGACGGCTTGTTACTTAATGCTGGTGTGTGAAGGTCAGAGGACGGCTTGTTACTTAATGCTGGTGTGTGAAGGTCAGAGGACGGCTTGTTACTTAATGCTGGTGTGTGAAGGTCAGAGGACGGCTTGTTACTTAATGCTGGTGTGTGAAGGTCAGAGGACGGCTTGTTACTTAATGCTGGTGTGTGAAGGTCAGAGGACGGCTTGTTACTTAATGCTGGTGTGTGAAGGTCAGAGGACGGCTTGTTACTTAATGCTGGTGTGTGAAGGTCAGAGGACGGCTTGTTACTTAATGCTGGTGTGTGAAGGTCAGAGGACGGCTTGTTACTTAATGCTGGTGTGTGAAGGTCAGAGGACGGCTTGTTACTTAATGCTGGTGTGTGAAGGTCAGAGGACGGCTTGTTACTTAATGCTGGTGTGTGAAGGTCAGAGGACGGCTTGTTACTTAATGCTGGTGTGTGAAGGTCAGAGGACGGCTTGTTACTTAATGCTGGTGTGTGAAGGTCAGAGGACGGCTTGTTACTTAATGCTGGTGTGTGAAGGTCAGAGGACGGCTTGTTACTTAATGCTGGTGTGTGAAGGACAGAGGACGGCTTGTTACTTAATGCTGGTGTGTGAATGTTAGAGGACGGCTTGTTACTTAATGCTGGTGTGTGAAGGTCAGGGGATGGCTTGTTACTTAATGCTGGTTTGTGAAGGACAGAGGACGGCTTGTTACTTAATGCTGGTGTGTGAAGGTTAGATGACAGCTTGTCACTTAATGCTGGTGTGTGAAGGTTAGAGGACAGCTTGTTTCTTAATGCTGTTTTGTGAAGGTTAGAGGATGGCTTGTTGCTTAATGCTGGTGTGTGAAGGTTAGACAACTGCTTGTTACTTAATGCTGGTGTGTGAAGGTTAGAGGAGGACTTGTTACTTCACCCTTCCCTCCAGCTCGCACATTCTTTCTGAAAATTGCGATTTTAGGACTTTCTTTTGTTATTATAAAATCTTCATGAACATCTTACCACATTGGTACATTGCAATTGAGGTAATATGAATGCCATTTTCCTGTGCTATGCTCACTCATATTTAGTTCTAGATTAAACTAAACTGTCTCTTATTCTCTTTGAGGTAAGTGCTGTGTTTTTTTGTGTCAACAAGACAAGGTCTCACTATATAGCCCAGGCTGGCCTCAAGCTCAGTATCCATCTGCCTCAGTTTCCTAGGCATTGGGGTTACAGGTAAGCAGCACAGAGTAAGACAATCATGGAAGAATTCTACATTTAACTTTCCAAGAAACCATCAAACCTCAGACATACGAATCAGGGCTTCACCTCCATATTCTACTGCATTTACCATTTTCTGTTTTTATTTTATTTTATTTCATTTTTTATGACTCTCTGTATGTATGCCATGTTGTGGATGCCTGTTGAAGCCAGAAAAGAGCATGTGATCCCATGGAGCTGGATCTACAGGTAGCTGTGAGAGGCTGCTCATGAGTGCTGGGAACCAACCAGGGTCTCTGGAAGAGCTGCAAGCATCCTTAACCACTTAAAAAATAAAATGAAACCTTCCGTGCCAGATGGGGACTGCTGAGACATCCAGCTTGTAGACTGAGCTACTACTGGTGTTTCAGCCTGTTCAGAGTGTAGACTGCCATTATTGGACTACCCAGGCTGTATCACGGAGACCAGTACAGGAAGATCAAGACAGGACATGGTGCTTACTGGACCTCATTTGGTGACCATGGGAAGGGAAAATCCCAGCGTCGAGCACAAGGGCAGGACTGATGGTGGTTTGGGCTTGCCAAGGAGGAGCCTTCAAACATGACATCTTTTAGCCTAAAAAAAAAAAGAAATCATAAGCTGAATATGCTAAAAGATATATGTGGCATGCATATATGCATATTTTGGAGTGATGCAGATTGCAAGGAACAACAACAACAACAACAAAGACTGGGTCAAAGAACTGACTGAAACAGTGAACTTCTGCTCAAAACAGTAAACTTCTGCATTAAAAATTTTAAAAGAGACTGAGAAAAAGATGAAAGACATTTTTGGCAGAACACATGAGCTCTGGTGGGATTGGGGGACAAGGAAGGGGGAACGGGCCTAGACTTGACTGGAAATTTTGTATAAAATTCACAAAGCTTCAATAAAAACTGGCTTTGAAAAAAAAATAAAAATAAAATGAAATGAAAGTCATCTTAGATGTGAAGTGGTATCTTAGGTCCCTAATAACCAAAGTGTTATTTTTCTTTCTGTGTTTTTGTTTTATTTTGTTTTATTGACTCTCTCTCTCTCTCTCTCTCTCTCTCTCTCTCTCAATTTTATGTGTGTGAATATCTTGCCTGTATGTATGTAAGTACATCCAGTGCCCTCAGAAGACAGAAGAGGGTGTCAGATCCCCCAGAACTGGAGTTAAAGATGGTTGTTAGCCATGATGTAGGTGCTGAACAGCCAGTGCTCTTAACTGCTGAGACAGCTCTCCAGTCCTCAAGCCCATTTTTAAAAACCCGGGGTTGTATATATGCCTCTTAAGCTTAAGCAATTAGAGATTGTGTATGGTGAGTTGTGAAACTCTGTAATAAATTTCATCTGTTGAAAAAGAAACTTCTGGGGCTGGAGAGATGGCCTAGCAGTTAAGAGTGCTGACTGCTCTTGCAGAGGACCCGGGTTTGATCCCCAGCGCCCACATGGTGGCTGAGAACCATCTTTAACTCCAGTTCCAGGGGAATCTGACACCCTCTTCTGACCTCCACAGCATTGCACGACATGGGTGAACAAAACTACATGCAGACAGTACATTCATACACATAAAAAAAATCTTTAAAAAAAAAAGGAAAAGAAACTTCTTTGATGGGCAGTGACTGGGGTACTTGGGGTACTTATATTTATAAGGATCCATATTTTGCACAAAGTAAGATATTATATTTGTCTAGGGATATGACAGCCTTGAGGTCTCTAAGATCTATGACCTCTCTAGCCATGTGTATTTGGCTATGTTAACAGTATAACACATGAGTTTCCTTCCATTGAGTGGGCCTGAAGTTCAATTAGGTAGCTGTTGATTACTCCCAAGATAAAAATGCCACTACTGCACCAATGTTATTTCCTATGTTGGTCATTGATGTGATTATTAAGCCTTGAGGGGTTGGACCACTGATTGGTGTCTCCCTTAGCAGCTTGCACAGTGCTCTCCAAAGCTACGAGAGCTAGCCCTTGGGGACGTGGCTTTCAGGTCAGTTCCAGCTCCATTGCTCCAAATTCTGTGTCCAAAGTATGTCCTGTCTTCAGCAATAGGGTCTGCCTTCAAGTTCTGGGAGGCAATCCAGAGTTGTGACAATAGCCTGTATAATTTTGGGAGTCTCTTGGGCTATTCTGGCCAGCAAATTAAATGAAGGTTTCTGCTGTCTGGGACTGTTTCTTGTTATGTAGCCTTCAGATATATACATGGACTCATGCAGAGATACTGTTTGTGTAAATTTTCAGTAGGTGTTTGGACTAATACCATTCCCTTTTTTTTTTTTAGTACTAGCTAAGCATTATTTATCTTTCCTTTCTCTCTCCCTAACACTCCTTTCACAGGCTCCGCATTTAAAATACCACCATTTTTCCCATTTCTCCCATAATTCCTCTTGAGTTCCTTTTGTCACTTTACCCCCATAGATCCTTGTATAACCCTCCCATACCTCCTCCAATTTAAATGCCCCCATTTTACCCATTTCTCCCTATCTCCTACTGTTCTTATCTCTCAGGTTCCTTCTTTCTCTTTACTTCTGTCACAGAGAATTTTGCTGGGGCGGGGCGGGGGGGGGGAGGTATCCACACACATAGCATCTTACTCCACCTCTGCCTCCAATTTCCCCAGTTACTAGGCAAAGCAATGAGCAGATTCTCCAATCTTAGTTTTGGTAAAGACTACACAGTTTATTACGCTTCCCTATAAAGTGAATGGAGCCAGCATTTCTTACAAGACCAAGCAGTGATTCTCCTTTCCCAACATGGCTGCCCAGAGACCTGGTGTGGGGATTTCACCACCAGGTTTGCGGTGGGGCCCATCTAATCCCGGGACAATCCATGTGGGAAACATGAGAAGGACAGCACACCACGTGGACGCATGGTGAGGTACAAATGTAGAAAGAGATTTTATTGCAAAATGTCTGGTTAAATATCGATCATGACTCAAATCTCAGGGCTGAATCCTAAACCTTTCCGTCACTATATCCCACCCCATGGGGTGTGGCCAGGGAAGTCCCATTGGTTTAGAATGCTACCCATCTTAACTAAGTTTTCCCACATCTCATCCTTTTAATTTTATTTTTTTAATTTTTCTGAGAGGCAGGGGAGCCATGGGCGAGGCTAACAACCCAAAAGAACTGGAATTTTGAATAACCAGCTGCTCAAGCCTGTTTTGATTATTAGGCAGTGGGGGGCAGGTCAGACCTGAAACTTTATTTTCACACTAAGGCCAATTAATATCCAAAAATCCCAACCATGAAGTGAGCTAATTATCAAGCATAAGCAATGTAAGTAACATTCATGTAAAACCAATTAGCAAGTATCTATGTCCAAATTTTGAAACAACCCAAGGTTCCCATAGTCCGCTTGGAGAAGCTTGTATGCACAAGCATGTCCATCAAATAAGAGTCCAGTATATATTGCTGTAGTCTCACGATTTACCCCAATCTCTCTGCATCCCTTACATTCTACCACGCCTCCTCTTCTGCAATTTGTTCCCTAGGCTTTGGGAAAGGGGCACAAGTGGGTGAGAAGCAAAACAGTCTGTTTTCTCTGGAGATATCATTTTGGACTCTAGTCTGTTCAGGTTGTTTCCCTTCATGGATTGACAGCTTATCCAGGGTAACTTTTTAATCCATCATGTTTTTCTTTTTCCTATAAAAAGGAGAGGTAGGAAGGTTTCTCAGCATCTGGAAGGTAAACTTCATTAGAGCATATTATAAACAGTTATCCCAAATAGAATTCAGAGAGATGCTCAGTGTCTGTGACTCAGGCAATCTGAGGTTCTTTTTTCTTTAATGTTTAGATGGGTCAGCCTCTCTGCTGGCAGTTCCCAGTCCATCCTGCAGAGCCAAAAGTTGTACATTTTCAGGCATTTAGATTGGTGTTTTAACCTGTGGGATCATACAAATCTCCTCCCATTGTTAGTTTTAAGACCTCAAAATTGAAAGTTTATCAAAAGGTTTGGAATACAGAGTTTTCCATTTGTATCCCAGAAGGAATATTACACCACCTCCCTCTTTTTTTTTTTTTTTAATTTTTATGTTTTGACCTNTGTGAAGTTCAGAGCACGGATTGTTGCTTAATGCTGGTGTATGAACGTCAGAGGACGGCTTGTTAACTTATACGGTGTGTAGTCCCAGAGGACCGCTTTCTGATTGCTGGGTGTGAAAGGTTAGAGACGGCTTTTGCTTAATGCTGGTGTAGAAGGTCACGAAGGATGCTTTGTACTTAATGTGCTGTGTGTGAAAAGTCGGAATTGTCGGCTGTTACCTAAGCTGGTGTGTGAAGTGTTTAGAGACACTTGCTGATTACTTAATTTCCTGGTGCTAAGGTTAGTATGACCACTTGTCACTTAATCCTGGAATTTTGTGAAGGTTAGAAGACGGCTTGTTACTTAATGCTGGTGTGTAAGTTCACAGAGGATGGCTTGTCACTTAATTGCGGCTGTGTGAAGTCAGAGGACGACTGTTACTTAATTGCGGTGTTGAAGATCAGAGGACCCTTGTGCTTTCAATGTTGCGTGTGTGAAGGGACAGAATTACGGCTATGTTACTAATGCTGGCTTTCTGAAGGTCAGATACTGCGTGTTACTCCTAATGATTGTTCTTTGTGAAGAAGATACGCTTGTTAGTTAATGCTGGTGTGTCAAGGTCAGAGGACGTCTTGTTGTTTAATGCTGGTGTGTGAAGTTCAGAGTACGGCTTGTTACTTCATGCTGGTGTGTGAAAGTCAGAGGACAGCTTGTTACTTAATGCTTGTGTGTGAGGTCAGAGGATGGCTTGTTGATAATGCTGGTATGTGAAGTTTGGAGTTTGTCTTGTTACTTATTGCTGGTGTGTGAACTTTAGAGGACTGGTTCTTACTTAATGCTGGTGTGTGAAGTTTAGAGGACGGCTTGTTAATGCTGGTGTGTGAAGGTTATAGGATGGCTTGTTACTTAATTCTGGTGTGTTAAGATCACAGGATGGCTTGTTGCTTAATGCTGGTTTTTGAAGGTCAGAGGACGGCTTGTTACTTAATGCTGGTGTGTGAAGTTCAGAGGACGGCTTGTTACTTATTGCTGGTGTGTGAAGGTTATAGGATGGCTTGTTGCTTAATGCTGGTTTTTGAAGGTCAGAGGACGGCTTGATACTTAATGCTGGTGTGTGAAGGACTGAGGACGGTTTGTTACTTAATGCTGGTGTGTTAAGGACAGAGGACGGCTTGTTACTAACTTGCTAGTGTTGAACGTTATGATGACCAACTTGTCACTTATTGCTGGTATGTGTGTGTAAGTTAGAGACAGCTTTTAACTTAATCCGCGTCGTTGAGGCAGAGCGTCGCTTGCTTACTAATCTGGTGTTGAATAGTTCAGAAGACGGCTTTTGCTAATGCTCGTGTGGAATTCAACGCTTTTCACTTAAGTGGTTGAAGACAAGAGTCGCTTTCACTATAATGCTGGACTTGTGAATCAGAGTACGCTTACTTATGTGGGTGTGAAAGTCAGAGGACGCTTGTTACTTAATGCTGTGTGTGAAGATCAGAAAACGGCTTGTTACTTAATGCTAGTGTGTGAAGGTCAGAGGACCTTGTTACTATAATGCTGGTGTGAAGTTTCAGAGGACGTTGGGCTTAGATTCTGGGTGTAATTCGGCAGGTGGGTTTTTACTTAATGCTGGTTGTGAAGGTTATACGACAGCTTGTTACTTAATCCTGGTGTGTTAATCACAGGTCGGCTTGTTATTTAATGCTGGTGTGTGAAGTTTGGAGGACGGCTAGTTACTTAATGCTGATGTTTGAAGGCATGAGACGTATTGCTTAATGTCTTGTGTGTGAAAGTCCAGAGGACGGCTGTTACTTTAATGCTGCTTGTGTGAAGGTTAGAGGACGGCTTGTTACTTAAAGCTGGTGTGTGAAGGACAGAAGACGGCTTGTTACTTAATGCAGGTGTGTGAAGGTCAGAAGACGGCTTACTTAAGTGTGTAGTGAAGTCAGAGGTACGGCTCTGTTTATCTTAATGCTTGGGGCTGGAAGGACAAGGGACGGCTTGTTATTAACTGGGTGTGAAATGTAGAGCACGGATTGTTATAACTGCGGTTGTGTACGTCAGTGGATGGCTTGTTATAATGCTGGTTCTGTGAAGGACAGAGACGGCTGTACTTAAATGCAGGCTGCAACATGTGTGGGAAGGTATAGAGACAGCTTGTACTTATCTGGTGGTGAAGGTAGGACAGCTTGTTTCTTAATGCTGTTTTGTGAAGGTTATAGTATGTAGCTTGTTAATGCTGGTGTGTGAAGTGTTAGAAACTGCTGTTACTTACAATCTGATGAAACGTGTGAAGGTTAGAGGAGGACTTGTTACTTCACCCTTCCCTCCAGCTCGCACATTCTTTCTGAAAATTGCGATTTTAGGACTTTCTTTTGTTATTATAAAATCTGCGATGAAACATCTTACCACATTGTACATTGCAAAATTGAGGTCAATATGAATGCCATTTCCTTGTCATGCTCCCATATTTTATTCTAGATAAAGCTTAAACTGTTCTCTTATTCTCTTTAGGTAAGGCGTGTTTTTTGACATAGTCAACCAAGACAAGGTCTTCACATATACCCGGCTGCCTCAAGTCATATCCATCTGCCTCAGTTTGCCTACGGCATGGTCTAAGGGATAAGCCAGCACAGACTCTGAAGACAATCAGGTTCAAGTGACTTCTGCTTCTTTCCAAGAAACCATCAAACCTCAGACATACGAATCAGGGCTTCACCTCCATATTCTACTGCATTTACCATTTTCTGTTTTTATTTTATTTTATTTATTTTTAGTACTTCCTGTATGTATGCATGTTGTGGATGCCTGTTTGAACCAGAACGACATATCCCTTATGGAGCGGATCGCACAGGTAGCTGTAAAGGCTTGCTCATGCATGCTGGAACCAACCCAGAGTCTCTGGAAAGAGCGGCAAGCATCCATAACCACTTAAAAAAATAAATATGAAACCTTCCTCAGATGACGCTGAGACATCCACTTGAGACTGAGCTATCTACTGTGTTTCACGGCCCTGTTCAAGAGTGTTCTTAGACGACTACATTATTGGACTACCCAGGCTGTTATCACGGAGACCAGTACAGGAAGTAGTCAAGACAGGACATGGGCTTACTGGACCCTCATTTGGTGACCATGGAAGGAAAAACCCCAGTGTAGAGCAACAAGGGCAGGACGATGTTTTTTGGGTTTGCCAAGGAGAAGCCTTCAAACAGGACATCTTCTTAGCCTAAAAAAAAAAAGAACATCATAAGCTTAATATTGTTAAAAGATAATGTTTGGAGTGCATATATGCATAATTTGGTGTGATGCAGATTGCAAGGAACACAAACAACAACAACAAAGACTGGGTCAAAGAACTGACTAAACAGTGAACTTCTGCTCAAACAGTTAACTCTGCATTAAAAATTTAAAAGGACTGAGAAAAAATGAAAGACATTTTGCAGAACACATCAGCTCTGTGGGATTGGACAAGGAAGGACTGGGCCTAGACTTGTCTGAGAAATTTGTATTAAAATTCACAAAGCTTCAATTAAAACTGGCTTTGAAAAATAAAGAACTAAAAATAAAATGAAATGAAAGTCATCTTAGATGTGAAGTGGTATCTTGGTCCTAATAACCAAGTTTATTTTCTTTCTGGGTTTTTGTTTTATTTGTTTTATTGACTCTCGTCTCTCTTCTCTCTCTCTCTCTCTCTCCTCTCTCCATATGTGTGTGTGTGTGTGTTATGCTTGGATGTAAGTGCACTGATGGCTACAATGTCTGTGGTAGACAGAAGCGGGTGTCAGATCCCCCAGAGAACTGGAGTTAAAGATGGTTGTTTAGCCATGCATGTAGGTGGCTGAACAGCCCATGCCTTAACTGCGGAGACAGCTCTCCAGTCTTCAAGCCTCATTTTTAAAAACCCGGGGTTGTATATATGCCTCTTAAGCTTAAGCAATTAGAGATTGTGTATGGTGAGTTGTGAAACTCTGTAATAAAATTCATCTGTTGAAAAAGGAAACTTCTGGGGCTGAGCGATGGCCTAGCAGTTAAAGAGTGGCGGAATGCTCTTGCAGGGACCCGTGGTTACCCCAAGCGCCCACATGTGGCTGAGAACCATCTTTAACTCCAGTTCCAGGGAATCTGACACCCTTTCTGACCCCACCAGCAATCTGCACGACATGAGTGAACTACTCACGACAGTACACATCGACACACAAAAAAAAAAAAAAAAAAATTTTTTTTTAAAAAAAAAAGGAGTGTGTTAGAACTTCTTTGATGGGCAGTTGACTTGGGGTACTTGGTTGGTACTTTATTCTAAGGTAGGATTCCTATTTGCACAAAAGTGAAGATAGTTATATTTGTCTAGGGTATGACAGCGTGAGGTACTATTTGATCTCCAGCCATGTTATTATGACTAGTGTTATCAGTATAACACATAGTTTCCTTCCATTGAGTGGCCTGTGTGAAGTACATTAGTAGAGCTTGTTTGATTACTCCCAGATAAAAATGCCACTACTGCAACAACGAGTTATTACTTGGCCAGTAATTGATTGTATTATAGCTTTAAAGCCTAGGGGTTGAACGACCACTGATCTTGAGTTTTGGTTTACCTTAGCCCAGCTTGCACAGTGATCTCCAAAGCTAACTGACGAGCTAGTGCCCTTCGGAAGTGGCTTCTCGAGTAGGTTCCAGCTCCATGCTCAAAATTCTGTGTCCAAAGTATGTCCTGTCTTCAGCAACAGGTGTCCTTCAAGTTCTGGGAGGCAATACATAGTTGTGAGCAATACCTGTATAAATTTTGGGAGTCTCTTGGGCTATTCTCGGGCCAGCAAATTAATGAAGGTTTCTCTGTCTGGACTGTTTCTTGTTATGTAGCTTCAGACTATACACAATGGATCATAGCAGAGATACATTTTGTGTGTAAATTTTCAGTAGGTGTTTGGACTAATACCTTCCCTTTTTTTTTAGTACTAGCCAAGCATTTATTTTACTTTCCTTTCTCTCTCCTAACACTCTTTTCACAGGCGCCGCAGGATTAAAGACCACATTTTTCCCATTCTCTCCCAAAGTCCTCTTGAGTTTCCTTTTGTCACTTTACCCCCATAGATTCCTTGTATAACCCTCCCACTCTCATCCATTTAAATACCCCATTTTACACCACTTTCTCCCTCTCCACTGTTCTTATCTCTCACTGTCTTCTTTCTCTTTACTTCTGTTCACGAGAATTTTCTGCGGGGCGGCGGGGGGGGAGGTGATCCACACACCATAGATTATCTTACTCCACCTCTGCCTCCCAATTCCCCAGTTACTAGGCAGAGCAATAAGCAATTCTCCATCTTAGTTTGGTAAAGATACACGTTTATTACGCTTCCCTATAAAGTGAATGGAGCCAGCATTTCTTACAAGACCAAGCATGATTTCTCCTTTCCCAACATGGCTGCCCAGAACCTGGTGTGGGGATTTCACCCACCAGGTGGTTTGCGGTGGGGCCCATCTAATCCCGGGACAATCCATGTGGAAAACAAGAAGGAAGCACACCACGTGTGACACAGTGCAGGTAGACAATGTAGAAAGAGATTGTATTGAAAAGTCTGTGGTAAATTATCGTTATCATGATCTCAAATCTCAGGGCTGAAGGAGTGCCTACCTTCCGTCACTATCCCACCACTATGGGTGTGGCCAGGAAGAGTCCCATTGGTTTTAGAATGCTTACCCATCTTAACTACAGTTCCCAATTACTCTATTTATTTTTTTATTTTGAGCAGGACCGGCTGGTGCATAACATTAGACATCAGATCACAGTTATATTCCTGATGGATTGAGTAATACCAAGTTTACATTGTATCGAAAGGTACGGGATTTGGGCAGAGCATTAGGCTAGGCGATGGCGCAACCTAGGTAGATGAATTTGATCAAAGCGCTCAACGGATAGGATTGCAGTGGGTTCAGTAGACTTTGAGGCTATGATTGAACTATTTAGCACAAGGGACTTTAATATATCCAAAAAGCCAATAGCTCCCTAAAGATGGAAGTGAAGGTACCCTAACCTTATCAAGCATAAGCAATGAAGTAAATTCATTGTAAAAAACTCAATTTCAGCCATAACAATCCGCTATTAGCAAATAGGTTCTAAATTCACACATAAACCCAACGGTTCCCCTAGTCCCGCTTGGAGAAGCTTTGGTATGCCAAGCTGTCCACTCAAATAAGAGTCCAGTCTATATTGCTGTATCTCACGTTCACCCCATCTCTCTGCCATCCCTTAAATCTTACCACGCCTCTCTTCTTGCAATTGTTCCCTAGGCTTTGGAAATGCGCACACAACTCTGGTTGAGAGCAAAACAGTGTTTTCTTTGTATCATTTTGGGACTCAGTCGATGTTCCAGGTTGTTCCCTTCATGGATTGGACAGCTTATCCAGGGTACACTTTTTAATGCCATCACTGTTTTTCTTTTTCTCTATAATAAAAAAGAGGGTAGGAACGGTTTTCCTCATGCATCTGGAAGGTAAACTTCTTAGGCATATTATAAACAGTTATCCCCAATAGAATTCGAGAGAGATGCTCAGTGTCTGTGAACTCAGGCAATCTGAGTTCTTTTTTTTTAATGTTTAGATGGTGTCAGCCTCTCCTGCTGCCAATTTCCCCAGTCCATCCTGCAAGCAAAAGTTGTACATTTTCAGGCATTTATTATTGGTGTTTAACCTGTGGGATCATACAAATCTTCCTCCCATTGTTAGTTTTAAGACCTTCAAATTGAAAGTTTATCAAAAGGTTTGGAATAAAGAGTTTTCCATTTGTATCCCAGATGGAAGACTTTACACCACCCTCCGCTTTTTTTTTTTTTTTAATTTTTCATGTTTTACCTATAGAGCCATAGGCTTGTATTACACATACCTATAAAACAGGAACCAAGGTGTAAATTTCATCAGATATTCAGATTTACCCAAACTGTTCTTTCTTTTTTTTTTTTTTTTTTTTCTTTTTGAGACAGGGTCTCCCTGTAGCCCTGGCTGGCCTGGAACTCACTCTATAGACCAGGCTGGCCTTGAACTCACAAAGATCTGCCTGCCTCTGCCTCCCAAGTGCTAGGATTAAAGGCGTGCACCACCAAGCCTGGCCCAAACTGTTTTTCATTGACTGTATGCTACTTATTTGGGAAGTGAACTTAAACTTAATTTCTTTAAATTATCCTACAAGTAAAAAGAAAGTGTTACAAGGTGATACTGTATAACACAGAAAAATATAGAGACCATTTGTGTACCTTAACCACAAAGTTATTGTTGGAAATTCAATACAAATTATAAATAAAATAATTAACATTTTATATTCCCAATTAGTTCAAATGTATTACCATTTCTACCAAAATCTTCAGCCAAATTTAACTAATCTAAACATTTTTACTAAGTCTTAAGTCTACTAATATCCTATAATATGTAGACAAAGCTTGGGCAAAGTTGAATACCTGCCAAATAAATTTTACCCAATATACACTTTGTTCTTTAAAACTATATGACTAGATTATGACTTCAGAGAAATCAAGTCCATTAACTTATATGGTTTATTTTGTATTTCTGTATAATTCTACTGAAATACCTCTCTATATAAATATGTTATTTTTGAATATACCATTTTAAACTTCAAACCTTACAAAGTGGATTTTGATAACTATCTTCCTCCAAGCTCTTAGCCTTCTCCAGGCCTGGCATGAAAACCTTAAAGACTTTCCAATATCTAGCTCTTAATAAAATTTTCTTTAACAGTTCTTATGTCCATTAGTTAATTAAAGACTGGCTAGGGGCTGGAGAGATGGCCTAGTGGTTAAGAGCGCCGACTGCTCTTGCAGAGGACCCGGGTTCGATCCCCAACACCCACATGGGGGCTGAGAACCATCTGTAACTCCAATTCCAGGAGAACTCCAGTTCCAGGGTAATCCAATTCCCTCTTCTGACCTCTGCAGCATTGCACGACATGGGTGCACAAACTTACATACAGACAGTACATTCATACACATTAAATAAATAAATAAATGATATTTTTTAAAAAAGTGTCCTCCTTAAAAAAATTTTTGTAAATAGTGTTAAATAGTGCTTACTTCTGCTGAAGTTTCCTTTTGTCTGCTAACTTCCCCCAAGATCTCTTCTAGAGGCCAGTCCTCTATGATGCAAATTGAGCTTGTAAATTCCAGGCTTGGTGGTGGCCCATGCCTTTAATCCAAATGGATGTCTGTGAGTTTGGGGCGGCCTAGTCTACAGAGTGACCTCCCGGCTGGCTCTGACTGTAAGAAAGCCTTGCCTTGACAAGACCAAAGGCGGGGCTGGAGGTTAAGCCTAGCAGTTAAGAGCACCGACTGCTCTTGCAGAGGGCCGGGGTTCGATCCCCAGCACCCACATGGTGGCTGAGAACCATCTGTAACTCCAATTCCAGGAGAACTCCAGTTCCAGGGGAATCCGACACCCTCTTCTTACCTCCGCGGCATTGCACAGCACGGGTGCACAGACCTGCATGCAGACAGTACATTCATACACATAGAAAATAAATAAAAATTAAAAAAAAAGAAAAGACCAAAGGCAAAATATGAAGCTGTTACATTTTTCAGTTTGTAGCTGTTTGTAGATACTCTGGTTAATCTAGTCCAATGTTTGTTCTGTGCCCCTCTCCTGCTCTGGAAACAGCGGATGGCTGGTGGGGGAAGGGCTGGCTTTAAAGATTCTGTGTTTCACTGGGAAGCATAAAGTCTTGGGCACTCTTACCCTGGGGCAGTGCTTCGTCTTTCATTGTTTTTTGTTTGTTTGTTTGTTTGTTTGTTTGTTTGTTTTGGTCTTTTTCGAGACAGGGTTTCCCTGTAGCTCCAGCTGTCCTGGAACTCACTCTGTAGACCAGGCTGGCCTTGAACTCACAAAGATCCTCCTGCCTCTGCCTCCCAAGTGCTTTCATTGTGTTTTAAAGGTGCAGCTTTGATTCCAATAGTCGGAAGACAGACTTTGGACATCTGCGGAGACTCAAGCCCAACCTTAATTGTGTAAATGACCTTTTTTCATTGAACATCAAACAACAATATGGCTTTCTTCTCTTACAGGTCAACCTTACAAATCTTTCTTATGTATGTACGTATGTATGTGTGTATGTATGTATGTGCGTGCACATGTGTGTATGGATGTGTGTACTTGTGTTATAAGTATATTTTAGAGTTAACTACCATGATACCAGTAAAAGCATTGCCTCTGAGTTGGAACGTGGCCCTTCCTTCTCAAGACGCAAATTTATATTAAACAGCCAAAACATAATTCAATTTCAACAAAGGTT
The DNA here is from genome assembly GCA_009823505.1 of Rhizomys pruinosus. Classification (NCBI taxonomy): domain Eukaryota; kingdom Metazoa; phylum Chordata; class Mammalia; order Rodentia; family Spalacidae; genus Rhizomys; species Rhizomys pruinosus. The sequence continues at coordinate 947,150 of VZQC01004541.1, forward strand.
ATGGGTTATCCATTAAAAATTTTAAAATAATGGATCTACACTGCCACCAACTGGTTACGCCCTTTCAACATCTAAAACAAAGATGCAACCAGGTTTTCATTGTATTAAAGTGTTAATAAGTTTTGGGGTCTTTGGGAATAAAAAATAAAAAATTTAAAAACTTAGAAAAAAAAAAGTGAATTCCCATTAACATCATTGCAGAATTCGTGGCCACCATTTTTTTTAAATTATTGTGCACATACAGGCTAAGACAAGCCTGCATTTCGTTCAGATGACCAGTGGGTAGCTGGTGTTGAGGCCTGCATTTCATTTGGGTGACCAGTTGGCTGGAAAAAGGCTCCCTTTGCAGACCACCAACCTGGGTAGCTGGTGTGAAATTCCTGTCCTGGCTTTGGGCAGGTGGAAAGTCACGGCCAAGAGTGGGAAACGTGTCTCATTGTCCCAGGCTAAGGACCTGAGTAGGAAGTTACCTCTCTGGTCGGGTTACAGGAGTAACCAACTGACCTTTGCACCTAGGGATCAGTTCCCTACAGTGTCCACAAAGTGGGCACTGTGTCCCCCTTCCCTTAGCAGGACTGCGCTTCACCTGCTCATGACAAAGGAAGCTTCCTAGAAGCTCCCAAAAAAACAAAAACAAAAACAAAAAAATCAAGATGGTAATGATGGTAACAACTTCTCATGGGGCATATCTAGCCAGTCTTTTTTTTTAATTTATTTTATTTTATTATTTATTTATGTGTATGAATATGTTGTCTGCCTGTAGGTTTGTGCACCCATGTCGTGCAATGCCGCGGAGGTCAGAAGAGGGTGTCTCTCCAGCCCAAGGAGGACACTTTTTTTTTAAACATTTTTAAATTTTATTTATTTTTGTATGTGTATGAATGTACTGTCTGCATGTAGGTCTGTGCACCCATGTCGTGCAATGCCGCGGAGGTCAGAAGAGGGTGTCTCTCCAGCCCAAGGAGGACACTTTTTTTTTAAACATTTTTAAATTTTATTTATTTTTGTATGTGTATGAATGTACTGTCTGCATGTAGGTCTGTGCACCCATGTCGTGCAATGCCGCGGAGGTCAGAAGAGGGTCTCGGATTCCCCTGGAACTAGAGTTCTCCTGGAATTGGAGTTACAGACAGTTCTTAGCCACCATGTGGGTGCTGGGGATCAAACCCGGGTCCTCTGCAAGAGCAGTCAGTGCTCTTAACCGCTAGGCTATCTCTCCAGCCTGGAGGACACTTTTTAAAAACACCTTTAGACTGTGGCTGGCTTTTCACAAACTTCCATGCAAGCCAATGTTGGTAGATTAATTCCTGGGTAGTTGCTTCTACAACCCAAGCCTGCCTGTGCAAAGGTGCAAATGAGTGCCTCTATGGGAGGTTTGCCACAAAAGCTTGAGCTCACTTGCTGCATGGGCATGCCTGTCCTTCTCTTAGGGGCTGGACCCCAGGGCAGGTTCCAAGCCCATTTCAAAACCTCTAGAAGGCAAGTGGATGAGAGAGGAAGGGCTCCTCTCACAATTTCTCAGAATACCAGCCACCTGGGTAGGCTGGGGAAGCAACAGATGCCCCCAATGCAGGGAAGCCAAAACGGCATCCACAGGCTCCATAATCATGTCCAGCTGAGTGGGTAACAACCCACAAGAGAATGCAGGCTTCCCAACGCCTATCGGAGAGGCCAAGTCTCCATCAGCCGCCATACACAGGCACATCAGCAGAGTCAATATGAGAATTCCCTCTGCATCCATCCTTAGTCCATGCCTTCACTTATTTGGAGATGATAAACTTTCTCCATGCCACAACTTGAAACACAACACTTTCTCCATGCCACAACTTGAAACACAACAGCCACAGCAGACCACAGCACACAGTCAACAAACACGTGCCATACATCACAAAGCGATCCCTCCTGAAACATAGCTTCCTTGAAGGTGTTATTTCTCATCTTGCAGAGATTCTTTTTTAAATTTTTTATTTAATTTTATTTATTTCTGTATGTGCATGAATGTACTGTCTGCATGCAGGTTTGTGCACCCGTGCCGTGCAATGCCGTGGAAGTCAGAAGAGGGTCTCGGATTCCCCTGGAACTGGAATTCTCCTGGAATTGGAGTTTCAGACGGTTTTCGGGTGATGTGGGTGCTGGGGATCGAACCCGGGTCCTCTGTAAGAGTGGTCGGCACTCTTAACCGCTAGGCCATCTCTCCAGCCCCTCTTGCAAAGATTCTAGCTTACCAAACTGGTCTCCATTCCCCACGTTCATGGCGCCATTTGTGGGGAGCCCACCGAGGTTTGTGGCACGGCCCATCTAATCCCAGGACAATCCATGTGGGAAACACACGCAGGACAGCACACCACGTGGATGTATGTTGAGGTCCAAATACAGAGAGAGATTTTATTGCAAAATGTCTGCTTAAATATCGATCATGACTCAAATCTCAGGGCTGAATCCTAAACCTTTTTGTCACTATATCCTACCCCATGGGTGTGGCCAGGGAGGTCCCATTGGTTTAGAATGCTACCCATCTTAATTAAGTTTTCCCACAACCTGGCATGAATTCTGTGTCCTCCACCATGATGAGAAAATGACTAGTCACCCCCCCCAGGGGTATCATAGAATTCTGTATGCATTCTCATGGGAACACCTGCATTGTGGGCTCAGCTTTTCCCTTAGCCTCTCCCTCTAAGTAAATCAGACTTCATTTTTGTACTTCTCAGCTTGTCTGATGATAAATCCATTTCAAATATGATATACTTTATTCCACCCTCCACCCCCTTCTTTGGACCTTACAAACTGGACATGCCAAGCTCTTCCTCAAGAGTCCCTGGGCCTTGGAGGGGAGACTGAGAGAGAGTCTCTGAGATGACACATGAAACTTTTGTCTCTGTCCAAGTTCTGTTTTCAATGGACTGGTGGCTCATTCAGGAGTCTCCTTATTTCTACTAATAAAACACAAATAGCAAGAAGCACAGACATTTAAACAAACATTAACCACTATAACAAGTATGCTATGGGCACAAACACCAAAGCTTAGATGGTATCTCAGTTGGACATCACAGGTCTTTATCAAAAGGATGGCAATAGCTTTCTTTTTTTATTATTATTTTATTTTTGTATGTGTATGAATGTACTGTCTGCATGTAGGTTTGTGTACCTGTGTCATGCAATGCCACGGAGGTCAGAATAGGGTCTCAGATTCCCCTGGAATAGGAGTTACAGATGGTTCTCAGCCGCCATGTGGGTGCTGGGTATCGAACCTGGGTCCTCTGCAAGAGCAGTCGGTGCTCTTAACCACTAGGCCATCTCTCCAGCCCCATAAAATGGATGGCAATAGCTTTCTAACATGGACTATAAACTCTCTGACCACTAGGAGGTGCCAAGCTTGCAGTATTAGTACTGTGTCCCTCACCCCTCCCCACCTCTCCAGGGAGTGGGCCTTAGACCCAATTGGAAGTTTTCTGGGTATACGTGTACCAGGCTGCCACTATTGTACTACATCTTTTTTTGGCATGTAAAAGTGCAGCACATGAGGTCAGTAGTAGGACTTCAGAGATCATTTCTTTCCAGGGATTCTTGTAATGCTCTCTGGCACCATGAAGATCAGCTGTCTATTTGCAGTGCAAGGTCTCAGCATAATTTTTCTTTCTCAGGCTCACATCATGGTGTATCTTCAGCAATAGGGTCTTACTATCTATTTCTTGTATGCACCCAATGTTATAGGCAAATAGCCTTTGTTTTGGGGGACTTGAGAGCCTCCCTGGCCAACAGCTCCTGGTAGAGCAGCCCACACCTGGTACTGAAGCCCTTATCTACTAGTACATCTTATTCAACTATAAAGCTCTCAAGGATTCCATAGTTTTACCTGGTCCTGGTACCCCCTTAATGAATTTATTTTTTATCTTTGTTTTTCAGGTATATTTGATATCTCTCTGTGACGGCATGGAATAGCCGAGAAGATAGGCCTGTAGGACAAAAGAAAGCCTGTGGAGTTTCGTGAACTCACCCCCACCCATCCGAGCAAGGAAGGCTAGCTTCCGTGTACTAATATGATAATTAGGGACTATGCTAGGAAGGGAAGGGATTGGATTAATTAGGAACTTGTAAATTAAGCCTCCTAAAAAGACCAGTTGGGAAGAGACATATGCCCGAATGGGGAAGCCAGCATGGCTTATAAGCCTCAGTGAACCTGCAATAAAGTTGAGTTTTTGAGCTGTAACACTTTGACTCGACTCCCTGCCGTGATTGTTTTTGGTTCGGCAGCACACTTGCTCTCCGCAGCTCCACTCCGTCGCGGGCCGACGGAGTGAAGATCTCCGGCGGCAAGGAAGCTAGAGGGGGTTGGTCTTCACCAGCCACCTCTCTACGACCCCCGCATCTGGTGGCCCAATGTGGGGCTCGAAGACCCCCCTCGAGACCCTAATGGCTAGAAATATGGCTGGGGCCAATTGGTCTTTCGGGTAAGTGAGTCCCAGAAAAATGGGAGACGCAACAGGCAAAAATGAGGACCCAGCGCTTAAAGCGCTGAGATTGATGTTAAAATCCAGGGGATTAGAACTGACCGATGCAGTCACAGAGCCTGCCTGGCACCATGTCCTCTTTCTGGCCCCCTGGGTAAGAGGGGCCAACCTTTTCTCCTGGGAAGTTTGGGGGTGAATAGAAAAGCTGGCAAGAGAAAGAGAAAGGATTCTCGGAGCAGGACCTCCTTTGGGCTTTTACCCCATGATTGTGGCGCTTAAAGCCACTTTTCACCCTGACTCCCTCCCACCTCCTGGGGGTGGAATTTCAGCTTCGGAAGAGGTTGAGAGACCCCCTGGTCTCAGGGAGGAGCATACGGCCTGGGACGCCCCTGAGTATCCAGACTCCATGGGCCCCATCCCTTCCCCCTACTCGGCTTCGAGGCAGGAGGCCAGAGAGACAGAACAACACTTCTCTGAGGAACTCTCCCAACCACCGGCTTACGTCGAGGTGCAAGAAGGGGGGGTCACTCCTAAATTAGTTCAAGCCTTTCCGGTTAATGTCAATCCCACCCCTGTCCAACCCTTGGACTGGTACCCCTGGGAGGCCAAGGACCTAAAAGAACTCAAAAAGGCTGTGGCAGAGGATGGTCCCAACTCCCCATGGGCGACCACCCTCCTACAGGATGTCGCCTATCATCCCTGTGTGCCAAAGGACTGGATGGATGCCGCCAAAGCGGTACTTCCTAATCCCATCTTTATTAGATGGGTCGCTCTATTCCTGGAGGAATGCAGGGAACAGGCTGAAGCCAATGCCGCTGCTAACCCCCCAGTAGCCATCACTTGGGGAATGCTGGTAGGAACCCAAACTGGGTATACTACCGGGCTTGAACAATCTCGGGTACAGATTCCCCAATATAGGGAGCAAGGTCGAGACTGCGGAATTCGGGCATGGGCTAAGCTAGACACCGGGCCCACGGAAAACCCCATGGCGGGGCTGCGGCAGAGGTCCGAGGAGGATTTACCATCATTCATCGACAGGGTAGAGCAGAGCATAAAACGTAAGTTACCCCCTGGGGACATAAGAGATCAATTCATTAAGCTGACCGTTTGGGAAGGTATGAATGGTGACCATAGACAGGCCTGTGCCAGCCTCAGGGACCGGACAATGCATTCCTGGATAATAGCCACCCAGGATGTGGGAACTCAATCTCACAAGGTTCAAACCTTCACGGTGGCTTTGGCTCAAGCTTTATCTCTCCAAAAGGAAGCAAAGACCACAGAAAGGGCCGAATCAAGAGGGAAATGTTTTGCCTGTGGTAAGGAAGGTCACTTTCGCAGGAAATGCCCGGAAAAGGAAAGACCCGATAAGGGCAGAGGAATCAGGGATTGCCCCCCGCTCCTTGCCCTAGATGTAAGAAGGGGTATCACTGAAAACGTGACTGCCAGTCCAAGTACGATATCAATGGGAGGCCTTTAAACTAGAGAGGGGGCGGCCTCTAGCCCCGTTACAACCAAGGAGGCAAGGCCCTGATATGGGTCCTATTAGACCAAATCCTTGCCCGGTCAACTGGACTGTTCCTCTATGTGACTTTACCCGTCCTAAGACAGTCATCGCTATTGGGGGACAAAGTTTCAAATGCCTCTTGGATACGGGGGCCGATAGAACTGTCTTAAAAAAGGAAGAGGTTCCCAGCCATTGGGAGCTAGTCCCTGGACCTCACGTATCCGGAGTAGGAGGGACTTCCAAAGCTCAGGAAACCGCCTCCTATCTCCCCTGGGTGGGGCCTGAGGGTGAACGAGGGCGTATCCGCCCCCTGGTGGTACAAGGACTAAAGGATAACTTGGCCGGAAAAGACATAATGGCCCAGATGGATGTAGTTCTTACCACTGACCACAACAGGTTCTTTGAAGACCCAGTAGAGAGTATATCCGGCCCCTCGGACGGGGTTAGGAAAGATCTTGTTAAGGTGTACCCCCAAGTCTAAAGGCCACTGCCCCCCATGTTCCAACAATTATATGGAAACTGGGTAAACCGGTCTGGGTGGAGCAGTGGCCCCTCAAGGAAGAGAAGCTGACGGCCCTCAAGGGCATTATCAATGACTTGTTGGCCTGAGGGCGTATCCATCCCTCAATGAGCCCATGGAATACCCCTGTGTTCATAATTAAAAAACCCTCAGGCAAATGGAGGATGTTACAAGACTTGAGAAAAATAAACGACAGGATGGAGATTGCTGGGGCCCCCCTAAGGGGAATGCCCTGGGTTCCTGCAATACCCACTGAGTTCCATCTAGCAGTAATAGACCTTAAGGATTGTTTTTTCTCCATCCCCCTCCATCCAGAAGACTGTCACAAATTCGCATTCTCTGTCCCCTCAACTAACTTTGCATGCCCTGACCAAAGGTACGAGTGGGTGGTCCTTCCTCAGGGGATGGCAAACAGTCCGGCCTTTTGCCAAAATTATCTGGCCACATTACTACAGGACTTTTTCTATGGTGACCCTGACGTCCTTATGTACGCATATATGGACGATCTTATCTTGGGTCACAGGGCCTTACCAAAACTCCATCAGTTAATGGACAAAATTTCAGATCGCCTTGGGGAGGCTGGTTTTGCCATTGCCCCTGAGAAGGTACAATGGGTGCCCCCGCTCAAGGTACTGGGCGCGGAACTTCACCTTACTGCTGTCAGACCTCTCCTCCCCTCCATCTCTATCCCTAAGAACCTTGAAATCACCCAATTACAAAAGGTGTTGGGGGAGATAAATTGGCTCAGGCCCTGGGTTGGAGTCTCTACTGAGACCCTCCTCCCCCTCTTTTCCCTCCTCGAGAAAGGGGGGCCCTGTGGAGGGGAGGTTGAGCTCTCAGAGCAACATTTACAAATCTTTGATCAATTCTCTAGGGCCCTATTTTCTGCCAAGCTACAGAGGTTCGATAAAAGAAAAGACCTTACGTTTTGGATTTTTCCGGGGAAGGAGCTTGCCATGGCCGTGTTAGTCCAAGAAGGAAAACCATTGGAATGGGTGCATACCTCTCTTGGCAGAACACCAAGGGTATACACGGTCTTAGATCAAATAACTGATGCTATAAAAAAGGGCAGAAATTTAGCAATCAGACACTATGGTAAAGACCCTGATACTATAGCCATACCCCTCCGAATGGAAGATATGGAATGGGCATTAAATACCCACCCTCGGTTACCACTAGCCCTGGAGGGATTCCTGGGTAGTCTGGACTGCCATTTCGGCCCTTCTCCATGGGCCACACTCCTCCAACGACTACCCATTAAATTAGTAGCCAACAACCTCTTTTCCAAAAAGATTCTGGCCGATGCCTTGTATGTTTTCACTGATGGAGGAAGAGGAGGGGGGGCTTACATTGCCTATTCCCCAGAAAACCTTGATGTCCCAGTAAAGGTCCGGACCCAAGACGTACAAGGGTCTGCACAATACAAGGAATTACTAGCGGCCACAATGGCCCTCCAGGACTTCACCCAACCCTTTAATCTTATATCTGATAGCCTATATGTGACAAATCTTCTGCCAGCTCTCCCAGGAGCACATATAAGACTGGACAAAAACCCCATATCAGCTCTCATGATACAAGCTCGGTCTCTTTTGGAGGGCCGGGCGGAGTCCATTTATGTCCAACATGTAAGGAGTCATTCTCATCTGCCCGGGTTCCTTGCCAAGGGGAATGCCATGGCAGATAGATTAGCTTCTCAAATTAATATTGTTGATGTAACTGAACCAAATAAACTTCATGAGTTGACCCATCTAAACTGGAGGGGATTACAGGTAAGATTCCCCCATATACCGGTCTCAGAACTTAAAAAAATTGTACATACCTGCAAATCTTGTAAACCTTTTCTCAATGTTCCGCCTCTACAGGGGCCTGGAGTAAATCCCCGAGGCCTTCAACCCAACATCATCTGGCAGACAGATGTCACCCACTACCCGGCTTTTGGGAAACTCAAATATGTCTTTGTCTCAGTAGATACATATTCAGGAGCATGTTGGGCAACGGCCCACTCTGGAGAAAAAGCCGCCCATGCTAAATCACACTTTATACAATGTTTTTCAACCCTGGGCCTACCTAAACAGGTCAAAACAGACAATGGGCCTTGCTTTACATCTCAGTCCCTAAGCCAATTTTTTAATAGATGGAATATCAAACACATCACCGGTATTCCTTATAACCCACAAGGACAAGCGATCATTGAAAGAACTCACCAGACTTTAAAACAACAAATACAAAAACAAAAAGGGGGAGAGGACTGGTACCGCAGTCCTCACCTGCAGCTGGCAGGGGCATTATTAAACATAAATATTTTAAATTTTTCCAAAAATGTACATTACAATAGATTTCAAAAACACTGGGGACAGTTACCCCAGACACCAGCAATACAGGTCCGGTGGAGAGATCCTCTAACCCAGCAATGGCGAGGCCCGGACCCGCTTATAACTACAGGCCGAGGATTCGGCTGTATTATGCCAATAGACTCTAATACACCTATCTGGGTCCCGGCAAGGAACATCAAATATGACCTCCCGGAAACTTCTTAACCCCCAACCTAAGGATGAACTCCTTAAGGTAAACCCCCTTGTTCTTACAGAAATAAATCTGATGCTCCTGGCCATCGGAATTCTACCCCTATGGCCCCATGGGAAGACTGAGTCATCAGACGAGTCACACAGGCCTCGCACCATCATCTGGTCAGTGATGAACGTCGCTACTGGAAATGTCAAGGCCAAACCGATTTCTGCTCATTAGCAGCCGGTTACTTCAATGGACAATGGGAACAGTGCCGAAGGGGAAGGGAGGTGGAAATGCTAATGTATGCCCTGGGACTAATCCCTTGTGTCAACCTAAAAGCTGTAAAGACTCTTGTGCATTATACCACCCAGCAGGAGGCCTTTCAGTTCCTAGACATAGAGAACCGCCCTTGCCCTGGCGGGCATAATAGGAGTGGGAATCGCAGGTGCAGCTACTGGAGGAACAGCTCTCAGACAGATAGAAAAGGTAGAAATAACTCTGAGACACATGAAGGCATCATTGGATTCTTTAGCAGAGATGGTCCTTCAGAATAGAAGGGGGCTTGATCTCCTTGCACTAGAACAGGGAGGGATATGCCAGGCTTTAGGGGAAGAATGCTGCTTTTATGCAGACCACTCCGGTGTAATTACAAAGAATCTAGACGACCTTAGGAATAGCCTTGAAAGAAGAAAGATAGCTAATCAACCAGGATGGTTTGAAGGATGGTTCAACACCAGCCCCTGGTTTACTTCATTGATAATGGCAATAGCCGGACCTCTTATTATTCTTTTGCTTTTGTTCACGGTAGGCCCTTGCTTGCTCAACCGGGTTATAAGGTTCGCTAGAAAACAGGCAGAAGAAGTCCAATTAATGGCCTTACGGGCAAAGTATAAGCCCCTCCCCCTCGTCAATACCTACAAAAGGCAGCATCAGACTCCAAAGACGGGTAAGGGCTTTTTGGGTCGGCCAACCTAAGACAGGGGGATAGCCAAAGCTGCTATCTACTCAAAGACGGGTAAGAGCTGAGCCCAGTAAAAGCACCAACCTAAGACAGGAGCTATGCCAAATAAAACAAAAAGGGGGAAATGATGGCATGGAATAGCCGAGAAGATAGGCCTGTAGGACAAAAGAAAGCCTGTGGAGTTTCGCGAACTCACCCCCACCCATCCGAGCAAGGAAGGCTAGCTTCCGTGTACTAACATGATAATTAGGGACTATGCTAGGAAGGGAAGGGATTGGATTAATTGGGAACTTGTAAATTAAGCCTCCTAAAAAGACCAGTTGGGAAGAGACATATGCCCGAATGGGGAAGCCAGCACGGCTTATAAGCCTCAGTGAACCTGCAATAAAGTTGAGTTTTTGAGCTGTAACACTTTGACTCGACTCCCTGCCGTGATTGTTTTTGGTTCAGCAGCACACTTGCTCTCCCCAGCCCCACTTCGTCGTGGGCCGATGGAGTGAAGATCTCCGGCGGCGAGGAAGCTAGAGGGGGTGGTCTTCACCAGCCACCTCTCTATGACCCCCACATCTCTGTATTAGTCACTTTTCTGTTGCTGTGATAAAACCACCATGACCAAGGGAACTTATAAAAGGAAGAGTTTATTTGAGCTTATGATTGATGGTTCCAGGGAATTAGAGTCCATTGTGGTGGGGTGGTATGGTGGCAGGAGCTGTAGCAGAAAGCCAAGGTTCACATCTTCAAGTGGGTACAGGAAACAGAGAGAGAGCAACTGGAGACTGGCAAGGCTTGTTGAACTCCTTAAGCCCACCCCCAGTGAAGCACCTCCTCTAGCATGGCTGCATCTTCTAAGATCTCCCAAAACAGTACGACCAACTGGGGACAAAATGTCTGAATACTTGAAGCCTATGGGGGACAGTCTCATTCAAACCACTGCACTCTTCAAACAGTCTCACATCTGTAAAACACTCAGACATTATGTATGAAATCAAACATAAATCAGGGCCAACATAGCATGGGAAGATTTACTTGATATCTCTCCAACTGGTCACTTATCTGTAAAATACTCAGACATTAAAATTAGATATTAAATCAAACATGAACCAGGTGTAACATAGTATGGGAAGATTTTATCTATTTATAACAATCGGTGTCTCAAAAGATCCATGTTGGGTACACTAGCAAAATAAAAGCCATTAATTTAGTTAGCTCTTTAGTATCTGTAGTCATTTCTTGAATCCATTTGGTATCCTGGGGTTTTTACAGGCAGGCTCCATGTATTCCTTTAGTTTTGACAGACTCAAGCTTCCTAGCCCTGCACAAGGCCAAGGAGGAATAGCTTTCCTTTTGCCTCTGCTGCATTTGCTGCTTAGCTGGGTCGGGCAGGCCTAGGACCTGACTCATGGCTGTAGTCACAACACATGCTTTATTTTATTTTATTTATTTATTTATTTATTTATTTATTTATTTATTTATTTATTTTTGGTATTTTTAAGACAAGTAGCCCCAGTTCTGGCCTGGAGCTTGCTCTGTAGACCAGGATGACCTTGAACTCACAGAGATCCACATAGCTCTGCCTCCCAAGTGCTGGGATTAAAGGCATGCACCACCACACCCAGCACACATGCCTCATTTTTATTGGCACCATCTGGCTGCTGGGGGAGGCCCCAGCTGGGAAAACTGCTCCTACCCCTAGAAATATTTTTCTCAGCATATAAGGGGGGGGATGTTCATGATCCATCCCAAACAGTTTTTATTCTTTGAACGCCTTTTGTGAACTGTTCCTCAGGCTTAAAAGTCTCCTGGAGGCTTTTTAGCACAGAATTTGGCTTTTTGTCATTATTTTATTTAGGAGCTTGGGCTTGACATAGATCCTGTCCCATCTGCCTCCCAGTAACTCAGGCAGACTTCCTTTTCTGCTTCTTCCTTTTTATATCTCCATTAGGTTGCTTCACTTCTCTATGACATTTTTTTCAAAGCCAATTTTTTAATTGAAGCTTTGTGCATTTCATATAACATTTCCCAATCAAATCTAGACCTATTCCCCCTTCCTTGCTCCCATCCCAACAGAGCTCATGCATTCTGCCATACATGTTTTTCATCTTTTTCTCAGTCTCTTTTAAAATTTTCAATGCAGTTCACTGTTTCAGTCAGTTCTTTTTTATATTTATTTATTTATTTATTTATTATCTTTTATGTGTATGAGTGAATTGTCTGCATGTAGGTTGGTGCACCCATGTCATGCAATACTGCAGAGGTCAGAAGAGGGTGTTGGATTCCCCTGGAAATGGAGTTAAAGATGGTTCTTAGCTGCCATGTGGGGGCTGGGAATCGAACCCGGGTCCTATGCAAGAGCAGTCGATGCTCTTAACCACTGAGCCATCTCTCCAGCCCTCAGTCAGTTCTTTGACCCAGTCTTGTTGTTGTTGCTTCCAATTTGCATCATCCAAAATATGCATATATGCATGCCACTTATATCATAGGTTTTAGCATGTTCAGCTTATGATTTATTATTATTATTGTTTTTTTTTTCTTTATTAGGCTGAAAGATGTCATATTTTCCTTAAGGAATTATTTGAATGCTCTCCTTGGCAAGCCCAAACAACCATCAGTCTTGCCCTTGTGCTCCACACTGGGGTCTTTCCTTCCTATGGTCACCCAAATGAGGTCCAGTAAGCACTGCCTCCTGTCTTGATCTTCCTGTACTGGTCTCCATGATACAGCCTGGGTAGTCCAAAAATGGCAGTCTATGCTCTGAAGAGGCTGAAACCCCAGTAGTATCTCAGTCCACAAGCTGGATGTCTCAGCAGTCTCCATCTGGTACTGAAGGTTTGGAGGATTCTTGGAGAGACATGAGTCTTCAGTCCATATTGGAGGGTTGAAAAGCTGTGTCTCATGTTTTTGAAGGATGGCAAAAGCAATGGCAGCCACAGGGTAGCTGCACTTGCCAGTAAGAATTAAAGATAGGCAAAACAACTGTGCTTTTTTTTTTTTTTTTTTTTTT
>VZQC01004541.1:960807-989388 GCA_009823505.1 Rhizomys pruinosus
GGACTTTTCGAGACAGGGTCTCCCTGTAGTCCCAGCTGTCCTGGAACTTGCTCTGTAGACCAGGCTGGCCTTGAACTCACAAAGATCCGCCTGCCTCTGCCTCCCAAGTGCTAGGATTAAAGGCTTGTGCCACCACGCCCAGCGAGATTAATCAATTTTTTTTTTTTTTGGTCTTTTCGAGACAGGGTCTCCTTGTAGCCCCAGCTGTCCTGGAACTCGCTCTGTAGACCAGGCTGGCCTTGAACTCACAAAGATCCGCCTGCCTCTGCCTCCCAAGTGCTAGAATTAAAGGCGTGTGCCACCACGCCCGGCCGAGATTAATCAATGTTTTAAATTTAAAAATAGCATGAAATTTTCTAGACAGCTTCATTCTTTTTCAGGATTACACTTGTTTATTGTGCTAAAATCCCATAAATAAAAATTACCATTTAGCCATTTTCGATTCACAGACAGTTACAAATTCAGTGACATTTGGTCCATTCACACTGCCAGCAACCCTTGCCACTCTGCCATCCACTGCCCTAACTGCTCACCACAGTCTGCCTTATTTTATTGTTTTCGTTTGTTCTTGTTATTTCCTTTTGTCTTTCATTTTTTTTTTGTCTTTTTGAGACAGGGTCTCCCTTTAGTCCCAGCTATCTTGGAACTCAGCTATGTGGACCAGGCTGGCCATGAACTCACAGAGATCCGCCTGCCTCTGCCTTCTGAATGCTGGGATTAAAAGCATGTGTCACCATGCCCGGTTGTGGTATCATTTGTTTCCTTGAACTTAGCCGGTGTTGTTGGAGTGGGATAATATCTTAAAGTGGTTTTAACTTGCATTTTCTTAATTATTAGTGACACTGAACACTTTTTAAGATGTTTCACAGCCATCTCTAATTCCTCACTCGTGAAGTCTCTGTTCAGCTCTTTACTCCATCTTTTGAGTGAGTCACTTGTTTTCTTTCTTCTTTGTTTTTTGCGAAGTTTATATATTCTGGAAGTTAATGCTCTGGCAGATGTATCAGTGGTGAAGGTTTCCTCCCATGCTGTGGGTTTTCTCTTCACTTCCCTGATTGTTTCTTTCGCTGTACAGACGCTTTTGAGTTTAATGAGGTCCCACTTCAATTGTCAACCTTATTTCCTGTGCAGCTGCTGTCTGATTTAGAAAGTCTTTTCCGGGCTGGAGAGATGGCCTAGCGGTTAAGAGTGCCGACCGCTCTTACAGAGTACCCGGGTTCGATCCCCAGCACCCACATGGCGGCCGAGAACCGTCTGAAACTCCAATTCCAGGATAATTCCAGTTCCAGGGGAATCTGACACCCTCTTCTGACTTCCGCGGCATTGCACGACACGGGTGCACAAACTTGCATGCAGACAGTACATTCATACACATACATAAATAAATAAAAATAAATAAATAAATAAAATTAGAAAGTCTTTTCCTATGCCTATGTCTGCTGCCAACTTTTTCTTCTATCACCTTCAGAATTTTGGGTTTCACATTGAGGTCTTTAATCCATTTGGAGTTGATTTTTGTACAGGGTAAGAGATAGGGGTTTAATTTTATTCTTCTACAAGTGGTGATCCAGTTTTGCCAACACCATTTGCTGAAGATGCTGTCTTTCTTCCATTTTGTCTTCTTGGACCACTTGTCCAATATGTTTATTCTGGACCTTCAGTTTTGTTGCATTGGTCTACAGGTCTGTTTTTGTGCCAGTACCAAGATGTTTTTATGACTATATCCCTGTAGTATAGTTTGAATTCTGGTATAGAGATCCCCCTCTTTTCACTCAGGGTTGCTTTGGCTATTCTGGATCTTTTGTTTTTACATATGAAATTAAGGATCTTTTTTCCAAGCCTGTGAAGAAACTCCTGGGGATTTTAATTGGGATTACATTGAATCCGTATATTAATTTAGGTAGAATGGACATTTTTTATATTAATTTTCCAATCCATGAGCATGGGAGGTCTTCCATCTTTTGATGTCTTCCTCAATTTTCTTCTTCAGGGGTTTAAAATATTTGTTGTAGCGATCTTTGCTGTCTTTGGTTAGGTTTGTTCCTAGGTATTTTATTGTTTTTGAGGCTATTGCGAATGGGAAGGTCTCCTTGTATTCCTTTTTCAGTTGGTTGTTGTTGGTGTAAAGAAAGGCTACTGATTTTTCTAGGTTAATTTTCTATCCCACCACTTTACTGAAACTCTTAATCATTTCTAGGAGTTTTCTGGTGGAGTTTTTAGCATCCCTTAGGTAAACAATCATATCATCAGCAACTAGGGACAGCTTGACTTCCTCTTTTCCAATTAGTACTCCTTTAATTTCCTTTTCTTGCCTTATTGCCCTAGCAAGTGTTTCAAGCACTATATTGCAGAGGAGTGGTGACGGGGGCAGCCTTGTCAAGTTCCTGCATTTAAGGGGAATGCTTCTGACTTTTCTCCATTTAGGATGATGTTGGCTGTGGGTTTCTTGCATTGTGGCTTTGATTACCCTCAGGAATGATCTGTCCAATCCAATTTCCTCTAGGACTTTAAGCATGAAACAGGATGGTGGATCTTGTCAAAGGCTTTTTCTCCATCAATTGAGATGATTATGTGGTTTTTGTCTTTCAGTCCATTTGTGTGTTTTATGATATTTATTGATTTTTGTATGTTGAACCATCCCTGCTTCTCTGGTATGAATCCAACTTGGTCATGGTGGATGATCTTCTTGATGTGGGTCTGTAAGTATTTTGTTGAGAATTTTTGCATCAGTGGTCATTAATGAGATGGGTCTATAATTCTCTTTTTTGGTTGTATCTTTGCCTGTTTTGGTATTAGAGTGATGTTGGCTTCATAGAAGGAATTTGGGAGATTTCCCTCTGCTTGTATCCTTCTGAACAGTTTGAGTACTAATGGTTGTAAGTCTTCTACAAATGTTTTATAGGATTCTGCTGAGAAGCCATCTGGGTCTGGGCTTTTTTTAGTTGGGAGGTTTCTTATTATATTTTCAATTTCTGCATATATTATGGGTCTGTTTAAGCTGTCAGTCTTTTCTTGGTTAAGCTTTGGTGATTCCCAAGATTTCAGATATTCATCCATTTCTCTTAGGTTTTCAAATTTAGTAGAGTATAGGTTTTTTGAAGTATTCCATATGATTTTCTGGATTCTTTCCATTGTCTGTTGTGATATTTCCCCTTTCATTACAGATTCTACTGATTTGGAGTTGTTCTTTCTTTTGGTTAACTGGGCTAGAGGTCTGTCTATCTTTTTCTCTCAACCAACTTTTGGATTCATTTTTTGTATTGTTTTCTTTGTTTCTATTTTATTGATTTCTGCTCTGATTTTGTTACTTCTTCCTGTCTGTAGTGTTTAGGGTTCATTTGTTGTTGTCTCTCAAGTGTTTTTAAGTGCAGTGCTAGATTGTTCACTTTTGCTCTTTCTGTTTTTCTAAAGTAGGCACCCAGGGATATAAACTTCCCTTTTAGAACTGCTTTTAAAGTATCCCATAGGTTTTATTGTGTTGTATTATCATTGTCATTCAGTTCCAGGAATGCTTTTATTTCTTTCATTATTTCTTCCTTGACCCATTCATTATTCAGGAGAGTGTTTAGTCTCCATGTGTTCTTATAGATAGTGGGGCTTATCCTGGTGTTGATATTGAGCTTTATTTCCCTGTGGTCTGATAGAATGCATGAAATTATTTCAGTCCTTTTGTATTTGTTGAGG
Source organism: Rhizomys pruinosus (assembly GCA_009823505.1). Classification (NCBI taxonomy): domain Eukaryota; kingdom Metazoa; phylum Chordata; class Mammalia; order Rodentia; family Spalacidae; genus Rhizomys; species Rhizomys pruinosus. The sequence goes on from VZQC01004541.1 coordinate 964,492, forward strand.
TTTTTTTCTCTGTCCCAGTATGTGGTTGATTTTGGAGAATGTTCCATGGGGTTCTGAGTAGAAAGTGTATTCTCTGGTATTTGGGTGGAGTATTCGGTAGATGTTTGTGAGGTCCATTTGACATATCCTATCGTTTAGTTCCAGATGTCTCTCTGTTTATTCTTTGTCCAGTTGACCTGTCCAAAGGGCTCAGTGGGGTATTGCAGTCCCCTACTATGAGTGTGCTGGGGTTAATCTGTGCCTTGAGATCCTGGAGAACTGTCTTTATAAAGTTTGGTGCACCAGAGTTTGGTGCATGTATATTCGTGATTGTGAAATCTTCATGGTTAATTGTTCCTTTGATAAAGATGTTATGGCCCTCTTTGTTTCTTCTGATTACTTTACTTTGAAGCCTACTTTGTCTGATGTTAAAATAGCAACACCTGCTTGCATTTTGGTACCATTTGCTTGGAATATTTTGTTTTCAATCCTTTCACCTTAAGTTGGTGCCTATCCTTGAGAGTGAGATGGGTTTCCTGTAGACAGCATATAGATGGCTTCTGTTTCCTAATCCATTCTCCCAGTCTGTGTCTTTTGATTGGGGAGTTTAGTCCATTAATATTTAAGGTTATAATTGAAAGGTGTGCATTGCTTCCTTTCACCTTATTATCCATTTGCATTTTGGTCTAGGTTTCTACTTCTGCAGTTATTCTTTTATTAATTTCTCTTTCTAGGTGCCTGGGGATAGTTGCTTCTCTCCTCTGTCCTTTGAATTGCTTCAAGTATTCTCTGAAGTGTTGGTTTTCTGGACATGCATTCTATCATCTTGTTTATGTCATGGAAGTTTTTTCTCTCTCCTTCAACTATATTTGACATTTTGCTGGGTATAGTAACCTGGGTTGGCATCTACAGTCCTTTAAAACTGGGAATGCTTTGCTCCACGTTCTTCTTGCTTTCATAGTTTGCACTGAAAAGTCAACTGTAATTCTGAAGGGTTTCCCCTTATATCTAACTTGTTGTTTTTCTCTTGTGGCTTTCAGAATTTTGTCTTTGTTTTGGGCATCTAGCATTTTGACTATGATATGGGATGGGGAGCTTCTTTTCTGATCTTGCCTATTTGGAGTTCTATGTGCTCCTTGTATTTGTATGGGTTTGTCTTTTTTTTTTTTTTAGGGTTTGTCTTTTTTTAGTTTGGGGCAATTTTCATCTATTATTCTGTTAAAGATCTGATCAATATCATTCTCTTGGGATTCTTCTCCTTCCTCTATTCCTATGATGTGGAGGTTTGATCTTTTCATAGTGTCCCACATTTCCTGGTTGTTCCACTCTTGTGTATTTAAAAAATTTTTCATTATCTTTACTTGAGCCTTTTAGTTGTTCTGTGTTATCTTCCATGTCTGATATTCTTTTTTCTGCTTTCTCCATTCTACTTCTGAGGCTTTTTCCCATCCTTTTCTCTTGATTGGATGAATGTTCAACTTTCTTTTTCATTTCATCCTGTGATTTCTTTAGTATTTCCACTTCCTTTTGGAGTTTCTCAATCTCTTCCTGTAGCTCTTTGCTTTTCTGGTTGGTTTCCTTTTTTATTTCAGAATAGGATCTTTTCAGTGTTTCCACTTCTTTCTGGAGTTTGTCATTCTCTCCTTCTAGGTCCTTCTTGAGTTTTTCATTCTTTCTCCTTAGTTCTCTGACTTGTTCTTTATATTCTTTGATTTCTGTGAATACGTCTATGATTGTTCTAAGATCCGTGTCCTGGGTTACCTCTAGGGAGATCTCATTGTAAGAATCTTCTATAGGGTTGGTAGAGTTTGGTGTGGGATTATTCTGTACTTTTACCCTGTTGCTCTTTTGTTGTGTTTTTGGCAGGTGAGTTTTTTTTATTCTGATGCGAATCTCAAATGTTTCTTCACTGTGTTGAAGGCTTGCTTTGCTTGTCTCCTTCAGATGCCTTCGTTGTTTTCTCCTTGTTTATGAAATGCTGCCTTGTCTAGGTTTCAGGCTTTCAATTTTAGTTATATATTGGAAATCTAACTCACTCTTCACTTTCTGTTCTGAAAGTTCTCCAAAAACCGGGTAAGAAACAACCCAGTCGGTACCCCACTGAGCACTGTGCTCACTCTGCTTCCTGCCAGCCAAGTCCTCGAGGTTGTTTGTGGGTCTTGGTGTTGTGGGACTGGAGTTGTCTCAGGTATGCTGTTTCATTTATTGCCTTGCTCCCCGAATCACTATTGTGGTCCCACTTGGACACTCCCTCAGCAATTCCAGTTGGCGGTGGGTGGGTGGGGGGTACTCTGTGCTTCAGGTGGTCAGGCGAAATCCCCTGATCTGAGCTATGTGTACTCCAGTCTCCCATGGCAACAGGCCCACCTTTATACCGCCTAGCTGGGCAACTCCGCCCCCACAGCCACACAAGCCAATGATTCAATTATCGAATAATCTGCCTGGCTGATGCGCCTGGCCCCTACCTGTGCTTCAGGTGGTCAGGTGAAATCCCCCTATCTGAGCTCTGTGCACTCGAGTCCCTCTATGACATATTTTACATGTTGGTCTAAGTCAACTAGGTTTGACAAAGCCTCTCCTACTTTATAAAGACTCTGTCCTGTCGAGTTCAGCACAGTCATTAAAGTTTCATATCACTCTCGAGGACCTTGTTCAATCGAGCTTTTCCTTAAGTCACCCAGTGAACTGGGCACTTGCTTTCCTTATATGTAGTTCTCTCAGTAGTGTTTGCCTCTCCTATCATTTTCCACCCCCCTGGTATTTATGGGAACTTCTGTGGGGATAACCACCTGTTTCTCATGCTCTTATTAGCCAATCCATTAGGGACTTATTCCCCTTGTGCTGTCTCAGGCTGTGCAGCTTATGTCTCAAGGCGGGATGGGTGGTTATATTACCTAGCTATCCTGCTTCTGCAGCAAAAATAATTCCGTCCACTTCCAGGTCCCACAGCCTCACAAGCCAGGCAGTGAAGGGATCTCCTTCACTGCTTGCTTGAAAATCTTTCCCAATTCCAATAACTCCAGTGCTGAGTATACTCTGACTGTCTTTGTTTCCCACAGTGGGCCATTGCTAAAGCCATCATTAGCATGTTGGGACGTGGATTTTTCTTTCCTTTGTATTAAAGGTCGAACCCAAGGGGCATGTGGTACTTTTAATCACATTTCTTTTTATCATTATCTGTCTTTTCTCCTGGGTCTCCTAGCTGTAAACAGGCAGGCTGACATTTCTCCCTCCTTCTCTCCTTTATGGAAGTTACCAACAAGGTTGGAGGCCAGTACTGAGGACACCAACCTATTTTTTTCTTACTCTAACTTTTCCCTTAAACCTTTCTTCTCCCTTTGGGCTGTCTCTCCTACTTGGGATATATCCTTAATAACATCGAGCAGTATCCAGGCCACTTATGCCACAGCTTGTTGCACTTTCTGCCTTTGATCTGCTATTCTCAGGGCTCATAAAGTCTGCTCTAGGCCCTCTGTGGTTTTCAAAATATCTCCAATTCACATGGCAGCCTCCACTTGTCAAGTAAGTATGCTACTCAGTACCACTTAGAAGCTGATGGCCAGCTGGGGATTTTTCCTGCTGACTCTATCCACCTATTTGGCTTCACTCTAGTTCTGCATCTTAAAGTCTATTATACAATCCATGCCACCTCTGCTACACTCACAAACACTGCACACACAATCCACCATGCCAGGAGTCTCTCTGCATCTTCCTCCAGCTTTATGTCAGTTATTGGCTTTCCCCATAAAAGACAGCCTGCCATCACTTTTCCTGAGCTCTTGCTTTTGCTGAATCCTGCTGACTATGCCAATCCTGTTGCAGAGAATTTTCCTCTCAGGGTCCCCACACACTTAGCATCCCACCCTAGCTCTGCCTCCAGTTTTCCTGGTTACTAGGCAAAGCAGTGACCATGCTCTCCAATCTTAGACTAGGGAGTTGATTAGGCTTGCCTACAAAGTGAATGGAGACAGGATTTTTTTTTTGTCTTTTTGAGACAGGGTCTCCCTTTAGTCCCAACTGGCCTAGAGCTTGCTATGTAGACCAGGCTGGCCTTGAACTCACAGAGATCCAACTGATAGGATTAAAGACATGTGCCACTACACCCAGCTGAGACAGCATCTCTTACATGACAAGCAGCGATTCTCCTTTCCCAACATGGCCACTCAGAGACCTGGCATGAATTTTATGTTCTCCCCCATGATTACAGAATGGTGAGAGAGCCCCAGCCCCATGTGGCATGGTTTTTATCTGCCCCTGGCCCCAACATGGTGCTAGCGGTGTCCCAAAGTTCCGCGTGCATTTTTGGGAGCCTTGCAGGAACATCAGCATTGTTTGGGTGGCACTTTGTTGCAGGCTCAGCTTTTCCCTTAGCCCCTCCCTTTAAATAAGCCAGATTCCAGCTTTGTAGTTCGCAGCTTGTCTGATGATAAATCCGTTTCAAAGAAGATATACTTTATCCCACAAGTTCCTTAGTTAATTTCCATTTTATTGGTTCCTACAATTACATCGGGATATATACTCACATATAAGGATTTGGTTGTAGGATCCATAAAATTTCATCTTTCTTTACTGCTGACTACAACTCCATGAGTTTGCATTCCCACCAGCAGTGAATGGGTGTTTCCCTTTCCCCACAACCTTTCCAGCATTTGGTATCATTTGTTTTCTTGATCTTGGCCCTGTCTGATTGCGGTAAGATGAAATCTTAATGTGGTTTTAATTTCCATTTCATTAGTAATTATAACAGTGTTGAACACATTTATTTATTTATTTATTTATTTATTTATTTATTTTTATTTGTATGAATGTACTGGCATGCTTGTAGGTTTTGCACCCGTGTTGTGCAATGCTGTGGAGGTCAGAAGAGGGTGTCGGATTCCCCTGGAACTGGACTTCTCCTGGAATTGGAGTTACAGATGGTTCTCAGCAGCCACATGGGTGCTGGGGATCGAACCCAGGTCCTCTGCAAGAGCAGTCAGCGCTCTTAACTGCTAGGCCATCTCTCCAGCCCCAGTGGTGAACACTTTTTATTTTTTTATTATTTTTTTTTATTTTTTTTATTTTTTTTTTTATGTGTATGAATGTATTGTCTGTATGCAGGTCTGTGCACCCGTGTCGTGCAATGCCGCGGAGGTCAGAAGAGGGTCTCGGATTCCCCTGGAACTGGAGTTCTCCTGGAATTGGAGTTACAGACGGTTCTCAGCCGCCATGTGGGTGCTGGGGATCGAACCCGGGTCCTCTGCAAGAGCGTCGGTGCTCTTAACCGCTAGGCTATCTCTCCAGCCCCGGTGAACACTTTTTAAAGATGTTTCTTAGCCATCTCTATTTCTTCTTTTGAGAAGTCTCTGTTCAGATCCTTAGCTCATCTTTTAATTGGGTCATTTGTTTTCTTGATTCTTTGTTTTTTGAGTTCTTTATATATTCTGGATGTTAAACCTCTGCCAGATGTGTCACTGGTGAAGATTTTCTCCCACTCTGTGGGTTTTCTCTTCACTTCTTTGGTTGTTTCTTTTGTTGTACAGAAGCTTTTTAGTTTACCAAGGTCCCACTTGTTGATCATTGACCTTTATTCCTGAGCAACTGATGTCCTATTGAGAAAGTTCATCCCAGGCTGGAGAGACTGCTCAGCAGTTAAGAGTGGGGACTGCTCTTGCAGAGGACCTCTTTTCCAATTAATACTCCTTTAATTTCCTTCTCTTGTTTTATTGCTCTAACAAGAGCTTCAAACACTTTATCAAAAAGGAATGGGGATAGTGGACAGCCTTGTCTGGCTCCTGGTTTTAAGGAGAATGCTTCCAGTTTTTCCATTAGGACAGTGTTGGTTATGGGCTTGTTGTGTATAGCTTTAATTATGCTGAGGTATGTTCCCTCTAGTCCAATTCCCTTTAGAACTTTTATCATAAATGCATGCTGAATTTTGTCAAAGGCCTTTTTTTACAACTATTGAGACGGCCATGTGATTTCTGTCTTTGAATATATATACAATATACATACATATATGTACATATATATGCACACATATATTTGACTAAGCTATATTGAACTGTCTCCACATCTCTGGAATAAAACCGACTTGATCATGGGGATGATTTTTTTGATGTATGTTTGTATGCAGTTTGTAAGTATTTTGTTGAGAATTTTTCCATCAATGTTCATTAAAGAGAAATCTATGTTTTTCTCTTTTGGCTGTGCCTTTGCTTGGTTTTGGTATTAGAGTGATGCTGGCTTCATAGAAGGAATTTGGGAGTTCTCCCTCTGTTTCTATCTTGAATAATCTAAGTAGTGTTGGTTGTAGATTCTCTTTAAAAATGTCTGGTACAATTCTGCTATAAATCCATCTGGGCCTGAACTTTTTTACTCAGAAGGTTTTGTAGTACTGTTTCAATTTCCTTATATGTTGTGTGTCTGTTTAAGCTATTGATATCTTCTTGGTTTAGCTTTGGTGATCCCCATGACTTTAGATATTCATCCGTTTCTTTTAGGCTTCCAAATTTAATAGAGTATAAGTTTTTAAAGTATTCCCTTATAATGTTCTGGATCTTTTTGTTGTCCTTTGTGTCTTTTTGAGTCAGGGTCTCCCTTTAGCCCTGGAACTCACTATGTAGACCATACTGGGATTGAACTCCACCTACCTCTGCCTCCCATGTGCTGGGATTAAAGGCATGTGCCACTAGGCCAGGTGTGATGCTTCTCCTTTCACCTCTAATTTTATTGATTTGGATTTGCTCTTTCTTTTGGTTAGGTGGACTAATCAGCTCTTAGATCAATTGATTCTTTGTATTGTTTTCTTTGTTTCTATTTCATTAATTTCTGCTCTGATTTTTGTTAACTCTTCATTTGTTGGGTTTGGTTTTCATTTGTTGTTGCCTTTCCAGAGTCTTGAGTTGGAATGCTAATTCATTTATTTGTGCTCTTCCTGATTTTTAAATGTAGGCCCTTAAAAGTATAGCTTCCCTCTTCTGCTTTCAAAGTGTCCCAGACATTTTGTTGTGTTGTGTTTTCATTTTCATTTAGTTCCAGGAAGAATTTTTTTCTTTCTTTATTTCTTCTTTAACCCATTCATCATCCAGGTGTGTGTTGTTTAATCTTCATGAGTTCCTAGGGCTTTTTTCCAGTCAGTGTTGATTTTAAGCTTTATTTCATTGTGGTCTAATAGAATGCATGGAGTTATTTAAATTCTTATGTATTTTTTGAGTTTTGTTTTGTGCCACAATTTGCCCAATTTTAGAGAAAGTTCCATGGGATGCTGAATAGAAAATGTATTATTTTTAAAATATTTATTTATTTATTTATTTATTTATTTATTTCTGAGGCTCTCGGATGAGTTTAGCCACCTAGTAATTTTCCACTAGCAGCTTCCCAGCACCGAAATAATCACCAGGAGGCTGCAGTCCATTGTGTAACTTCACAGGAGGTGTTGCAAGTGATCACCTTAAGTAAAGATCTGTATCTGCACATTCTTTCCAATATGTAAGCACTGAGGTGCCCTGTGGTTTAACAATGCTTCTGCATTCCTTGCTCTTTATATCCTACTTGTGTTCCTACAATAAACGAGACTTGATCAGAACCTGTCTTGTCTCCATTCCTTGCATTTCTTGCCCGTTCCCCTCACTCCTTCTCTTCCAGGACCCCATTGACTGACCCGCGGGATGGGTCACGTGGTGCCCGATGTGGACTCGAAGCATGGAGGACCCCGTGAAGGGGACGCAGTGAGAGGGCCTGGAGAAAAGAGAAGGAGAAATTCAGTGTGCATCGCGGGAACCTGCCGCTGCATAAACTGAGATAAGTGCTGTGTTAAGATGGGGCAGGAATTAAGTCAGCATCAGTTGTATGTTGAATAATTAAAGCAGACCCTCAAGGTGTGAGGAGTAAAGGTTAAGATCCAGCATCTCCTTAATTTTTTTTTTTTTTTTGAGTTCGTTAAAGAGATTTGTCCCTGGTTCTCTCAAGAAGGGACTATAGATGTTAAAATATGGAAGTGAGTGGGAGACACTTTTCAAGACTATTATCAAACCTTTGGGCCTAGTAAGATTCCTGTAACTGCCTTTTCTTACTGGAACTTGATAAATGAGGTATTGGATTCCCATTCCACCGAAGTTGTGGCTGCTGTAGAAGAGGGACATAAACTGTTAATAGAGACTAAACAGCCTAATTATCCTGAATCTAAAGAATAATCACCCAAAGCCAGTAATCTATCTAATATCCATTATGAAAATGAATATGTCTCCTCACTGCAGCCAAGTCCTGCTCCTTCAGAGAAAAGCCAAAATTGTCCCCTGCCTATTAAAAAGCCTCCCAAGATATATCCCAGTTTAAAATTATTGACTAAATGTGGGAGACAAAGAGCGCTTGAAGTGACAGGCTAAAGAGAAATGGCACTTGGTCTGCAGCCATGGCGCTTGGTCTCTGACCAAAAGGCGCTGGCTGAAGAACACAGTGCACATGCTTCAGTAACTTTTAAGATGATATGTTATGTTACCTTGTCAACTTCATGAACATAGCATTTTACATAAGAAATTGTATTTATGAACACAAAGCTTCTTACATAAGGAATTGTATCTATAGATGCAAAGCTGCTGATTGGCTCATTACTGGTGTAGGTGTTCTTGGTTTCTAGGCTGTTGTTGTAGTAATAGTTGGTAGTAATAGTTGGTAGTGCCGGGTGTGGTGGCACACGCCTTTAATCCTAGCACTTGGGAGGCAGAGGCAGGCGGATCTTTGTGAGTTCAAGGCCAGCCTGGTCTACAGAGCGAGTTCCAGGACAGTTGGGGCTACAGGGAGACCTGTCTCCCTGTAGACCAAAAAAAAATAGTTGGTAGTAGTAGTTGGTAGTAATAGTTGGTAGTAATAAGTAGTAATAGTTGTTAGTAATATTTAGTAGCATTAGTTAGTAGCATTAGTGGTCAGTAGCGTTAGTAGCATTAGTAATTGCATGCAATTGTAAATAACATTAAGAATTGTAAAAGTTAAGAAGTGAATGGTGCCTTTAAAGAAACTACAAAGAATAAGTTAGATGAGTGATTCATTCCCAGTCCGCCTCCAATGATTCATACCACTGGATGGTACAACTGGTGGCCCACCTACGGGGAAGGTGCAGGAACCTTGCTGCAGCATTACAAATCATCTGCACGGGGGAGCAACTGAGGAACCCTGCAGGTAAAAAAAAAAAAAAAGCTCTGGGCCCAGAGTGTTAAGGGAGCAGGGAAATGAGATATAAAAAAATAGAAACTAGAAGCAGAAAAATAAAAAATAAAATAAAGAAAAAAGAAAATAGAAAAAGGGAGCCAGAAAATAAATAAAATGGGCTCAGAAATATCAAGAAATCAGATGACTAGAGTCATAAAAGATTTGTTAAAGTCCAATGGGACTGCTATAAAAGATAGTACAGCAAAAACTTATATTTCCTGTATTGAGTATAGATTATTTTCCTGTATTAATACTTCTGTTAGTTTAAATGGTAATGATTCTTTAATGATTTTGCAACAGAAAACTCACATTTGGATGCCTATAAATCTTGGTAGGCCTTGGGCTCATGATCCCTTAGATCCTGTAATTTTGGAATTTTTAAGAAGATTTTAAAGCATGTTAAGTGAATGATAGGAATTGTTTCTGTAATTTTGAGCCTTATCGCAGTTACTACAACTGCTGTTGTATCTGGTATTGCTTTACATATTACTATTCAAACTAAGCATTTTGTAGAACAATGGCATCAAGATTCTTATACTATGTGGTCCCATCAAGTTGAAATTGACTCCCGTTTACAAATTGAAATAGATGTGTTAAAACAAATGGTAGGGTGGTTAGGAAAAAAGATGTTGTCATTGCAGGAACAATTGCATCTTAGATGTGATTGGAACTCAACTACTTTCTGTATTACTGAATTGCAATACAATGAAACTGTTATAGAATGGAAGGAGTTTCAAGCTTATTTACATGGTAATGCATCAATGAAGGCAAAAATTATAAAACTTAAAAGAAAAATTGAGGATACTTTTGCTAAAAGTATGTTTAATGAGGATGCTGCTACTGTTGCACAAATATTTGCTGATAAACTTAACAGGATTAGATCCAAAAGGAATGTTACAAAGTATAACTCATACTGCTGGAGGAATGTTTGGAGTTCTAGCCATTGTAATTAGTCTATTTGGATTGTTTTATCTTTGTTGTATTAAGCCAAGTCAAGAAAATTTAAATTTAATCTGGATGAAACTTCTTACTTTGAAAACTAACAAGGGAGGGGCTGGAGAGATGGCCTAGAGGTTGGGAGCGCCGACCGCTCTTGCAGAGGACCCGGGTTCGGTCCCCAGCACCCACATGGCGGCCGAGAGCCGTCTGAAACTCCAGTTCCAGGAGAACTCCAGTTCCGGGGGAATCCGACACCCTCTTCTGGCCTCCGCGGCATTGCACGAGAGGGGTGCGCAAACCCGCATGCAGACACTGCATTCATACACATACAGAAATAAATAAAATTAAAAAAAAAAAAAAGAAAACTAACAAGGGAAAAACTCGTGGAAACTCAGACATGGCTTGAGTGAGGCATGACAGAGGACATGCCTCCTGCACTGTTTTTCTGTATTTACCTACAGGATGTTCTTATGGGAGCTGGCTCTTGGGCAGGTTTTGGCACCTGACAGGCCTAGGAGCTAAGTACCTATCACTGATTTTGAAATGACTAATCAACTATGGACTGGATTATTCACTGATTTAAAACAATACTAATCAACTATGGACTGGATTATACTGAAATTGAAAAAATTATGGACTGTGCTGGGACTCAGGCAATGGACTGATGAGTCCATTGTTTTAACTCCTGCACATGCTCTGCTGGACTATAATGAGCTATACTGTGGAAGCAGCCAGTGCACGGGTTGCTCTTACAGATTAGCCTTTTGCTTTAAAAAATGAAGAAAATGCTAAAAAATGATTCACTCAACTCGATGGCCAGTAGTCAAAGATGGGTAAGTCCACATCCTGGACTGATCAACCTAAGACAGGGCCCTGAAGCTTAGAGTCAGGACTCCGATGATGGGTAAGACAGTCCTGAGATGTAGAGACACCTAAGACAGGCACGGTCTATCTTGAGTGCATGGTCTATCTTGAGTGCGTGGTAACCCCACAACTCACTCCCTCTATAAAACAAAAAGGGGGAATAGTACCCTACCAAAGGGTCCCCACATAACATTCTTAATCATACACTCTTAATTTAAAATTTTTTAACCTTGGGCCGTGATGGACACACGGCTGCAGAAAGATTTTGGAAGTCCACAACAAAAGAACATTATGCCTCAGTCATGTGGAAAGATCCTCTTACTAATAAATGGAATGGACCTGATCCAGTCCTTACCTGGGGACGAGGATCAGTATGTATCTACTCCAAAGAAGCTGATTCAGCCAGATGGCTGCCTGAAAGATTAATAGGACAAACTAACCAATTATCCAGGAATAACTCCTATTCCCGAGATAAATCTAATCCTTTTATCCACAGGCAATACAAGATGTTGCATTCCCTGATTGTGAACCTCCTATTCGGCATTTATACACCTTGGGCATTCTTGACCTCCAACATTCATGAACCTTGGAATATAACCTGGCAAATCATTGCACCACGCTCTCAGTCTGTGGTGACCCAAGTCAGAGGAACTCACCCTCGAGGTACCTGGTGGCCTTCACTGAAATTAGATATATGTTACCTGCTCTCCCAGGATCCTGAATCAAGCAAGTTTACTAAGGACAAGGCCCCCCTGCATGCCCATCCCAGATGCCATACAAATTTGGCAATAGACGTGTTAAAAAAGACTGGTTTTTATGCCTGTCCTGCAGTTAACAGCTGGGTGAGGGGACGTGGGGGACACAGTAATTATTATTGTGCTTACTGGGGATGTGAGACCTCTGCTGAGGGGTGGGTACCTTCATCTAACTATCTTCATTAGCTGAGGTTGTCCTGCAAAATTGTAGAGGCCTAGATCTGTTACTATTACAGCAGGGAGGTTTGTGTGCTGTCCTAAAAGAAGAGTGTTGCTTCTATGCTGATCATTCTGGCATGGTTAAAGATTCCCTACAAAAAGTAAGAGAAGGTTTACAACATAGAAAGTTACAAAGGGAAAAAGAACAAGGCTGGTTCAGCAATTGGTTTAATACTTCTCCTTGGCTGACCACTCTTTTGCCTACCATTCTCGGTCCTTTACTTGGGCTGCTCCTCATGATATCTCTGGGTCCAATGCTACTTAATAAATTGATGGTTTTGGGGCTGGAGAGATGGCCTAGTGGTTAAGAGTGCCGACTGCTCTTACAGAGGACCTGGGTTCAATCCCCAGCACCCACAGGTGTCCTGGAACTCACTCTGTAGACCAGGCTGGCCTGGTTCTTTGGTTCTTTGGTTATTGGGTTGAATATTTAGTAGATTTTTTTTAGGTCCATTTGATGTATTGGATCATTTAATTCAGATGTTTCTCTGTTTATTCTTTGTCCTGTTAACCTGTTTAATGGAGACAGTGGATTTTGTTTCTTGATCCACTCAACTTGGTTGTGTCTTTTGGCTGGAAAGCTCAGTCCATTGATATTTAAAGTTATTGAAAGATGTATATTGGTTGATATCATTTTAATTTGTTACATTTAGTTTCTTTCTGTTGCCCTTTGGGCTTTGAGTGTTCTCTCAAGGGCTGGACATGAATTCTTTCTTAAAACTTATTTATTATTTTTTATGAATGTACTGTCTGCATGTAAGTTGGTGCACCCATGTCATGAAATGCCACGGAGGTCAGAAGAGGGTGTCGGATTCCCCTGGAACTGGAGTTAAAGATGGCTCTTAGCCACCATGTGGGTGCTGGGAATCAAACCTAGGTCCTCTGCAAGAGCAGTTGGTGCTCTTAACCACTGAGCCACCTCTCCAGCCCCTGGACATGAATTCTTTCCACCTGTTCATGTCATGAAAGATTTTTCTTTCCCCTTCAACTATAATAAGCATTTTTGCCAGGTAAAGTATTCTGGGTTGGCATATATGGTCATTTAGAGCTGGGATTACTTTGATCCAGGCTCTTCTGGTTTTCATACTTTTGCATTCAAACATCAGCTGTAATTCTGATGGGTTTTCCTTTATATGTGACTTGTTTTTCTTTTGCAGCTTTCAATGTTCTCTCTTTGTCCTGTACATTTAGTTTTTGTTGTTGATCTTTTTGAGACAGGGTCTCCCTTTAGTCCCAGTTGGCCTGGAGCTCACTGTGTAGACCAGGCTGGCCTTGAACTCACAGAGATCCTCCTGCCCCTGCCTCCCAAGTGCTGGGATTAAAAGCATGTGCCACCACGCCCAGCACATTTAGTGTTTTTACTATGCTATGGGATGTTTCTTTTCTAGTCCTGTCTAGTTGTTGTTCTATGTGCTTCTTGTATTTGTATTGGCATGTCTTTAATTTTGGGAAATTTTCCTCTACAATCTAGTTGAAGCCATTACCATTATCCTGAGATTCTTCTCCTTCCTCTATGCCTGTGATGTGTAAGTTTGGTCTTTTCATGGTGTCCCACATTTCCTGCATATTTTATTCCTGTGTTTTTAATTTTTTCAAAATCTTTGCTTGAGTGGTCCAAGTCTTCACCTTTCTCATCAAGTTTTGATATTCTACTTTCCATTTCATTCATCCTCTCTGAGGCTTTCTCCTGTTGTTACCAGGTGGCTATTGAGTTTTTCCCTTCTTTCCTCATTTTGACCTGAGTTTTCTTCAATATTTTATCTCTTTTGTGAATTCACTCAGAAGTTTGTCCCTATCTTTTTTTTAATTCTTTGATTTGTTTGTGTGTTCTCTAAATTCATTGAATTCTTTGATCATGTTTATGATTGTTCTTTTAAATTCTCTGTCCCAGGTTATCTTTAGGGGGTTCTCCTTATAGGGCTGGTAGTATTTGGTGGGGAAATATAATTTTGGTTTTCCACATTATTATTTTTTTTTTTGGTTGTGATTTTGGCATGTGGATTTCTTTTTGTCGTTTGTGAGTCTGGTATGAAAGTCAAGCTTCCTTTATTGAGTTGAGTCTGATTGTGTTTGTATTATTGATGTTCCTTGGTGTCAAAATCTGGTTGGTCTCGACTTTCTGTTCTCTCTCTTGATTTTAATTTTTATTATTTTCATGTGTATGAATGTACTATCTGCATGTAGGTTGGTGCACCCATGTCGTGCAAAGTCGCAGAGGTCAGAAGAGGGCGTTGGATTCTCCTGGAACTGGAGTTAAAGATGTTCTTAGCCGCCATGTGGGTGCTGGGTATTGAACCTGGGTCCTCTGCAAGAGCAGTCAGCGCTCTTAACTGCTGAGCCATCTCTCCAGCCCCATCTCTCTCTTGGTTTTATGTTGGAGGGACCAGATGGCTTTGGTCCAGCTTCTCAGGAGCTCCCTCAGAAGCTCAAGTCAGGCCCCAGTTAGGTACTCTCAGACTTCCTCTTAGGGTCTGGGTCCCTACCACTGAATGGTCACAGCACAATTTAGGAAGTTCACTAGGGGGAGGCCCAATTTAGGTACTCTCAGGCAGTCTGTAAAGGTCTGGGTAAAGAAGCCTAGCCCTGGATCAGTGGGAGGGGCCACATGTGGTCCCAATGTAGGGGAATGGGGATGGTGCAATTTGGAGTTAGGGAAGTTCACCATTACACAGAGGCTGGATCCAGATACTCTCAAGCAGTCTGCCTAGCCTGTAATTTTCTATCTTGCGTTATTCTGGTTTTGGTTCGAGGACAGTCTGGCCTCATAGAATGAGCTGATAGTGGTTCTTCCTCTCCATTAAAAAAAATATTTTATCTGTCATTGTTATTTTATGCGTTTGAATGTATTGTCTGAATGTATGTAAGTAAGTGCACCAGTGTCATGAAATATCTGTGGAAATCAAAAGAGGGCCTTGAATCCCCTGGAACTGGAGTCATGGATGGCTGTTAGCCACCATGCGGGTGCTGGGAATCGAACCCGGGTCCTCTGCAAGAGCAGCTAGTGCTCTTAACTGCTGAGCCATCTCTTCAGCCCCTTCTCCAGTTTTTAAAAAATGAATCATTTATTATTTTTTTTTGAGACAGGGTCTCCCTTTAGTCTCAGCTGGCCTGGAACTCACTTTGTAGACCAGGCTGGCCTTGAACTCACAGAGATCCACCTGCCTCTGCCTCCCAAGTGCTAGGATTAAAGGCGTGCGCCACCACGCCTGGCTGAATCATTTATTTTTATTTCATGTGTATGAGTGGTTTGCCTGCATGTATGTAAATGTACCCAGGCATGCACATGGCAGCCAGAAGAGGGCATTAGATTCCCTGGAAGTGGAGTTGCAGATTGTTGTTTCCTGCTATGTGGGTGCTGGGAACGAAACCCAAGTCCTCTGCAAAAGCAGGCAGTGCTCTTAACTGCTGAGCCATCTCTCCAGGCCCCTCCTCTCCAGTTTTTTTTTTTTTTTTTTTTTTTTTTTTTTTTTTTTTTTTTTTTATTTATTTCGGTATGTGTATCAATGTACTGTCTGCATGCAAGTTTGTGCACCCGTGTCGTGCAATGCCTCCAGAAGAGGGTGTCGGACTCCCCTGGAACTGGAGTTCTCCTGGAATTGGAGTTTCAGACGGCTTTCGGCCGCCATGTGGGTGCTGGGGATCGAACCCCGGTCCTCTGTAAGAGCGGTCGGCGCTCTTAACCGCTAGGCCATCTCTCCAGCCCCCTCTCCAGTTTTTATGGGGATGGTTTGAGAAGGGTAGATATTCACTCCCCTTTAAACATTTGGTAGAGTTCATCAGGAATCCCTCTAGTCCTGACCTTTTTCTTCCCTCCCTCCCTCCTTTCCTCCTTCCTCCATCTCTCTCATAAACTCTGGTCTCTGCATGTTCACGCCCACACACAGGTGTACACACACAAATAATAACAGCTCCTTCCACCCCAAAAAGACTGTTCAATAAGCAAGGGGCATGCTTAAGGCCTAAGCACATGTGGCCTTTCTCCTTTAGATATGAGCCTGCAGTTTTGCAGGACTCACAAGAAACCCCATCCATAGTGAAAGACATGTCTGAACTTTCTTTTTTTTAATTAATTAATTAATTTTTTTATGTGTATGAATATACTGTCTGCATGTAGGTTTGTGCACCCGTGTTTGTGCAATGCCCGTGTAGTGCAAAGCTGCGGAGGTCAGAAGAAGGTGTCAGATTCTCCCGGAACTAGAGTTCTCCTGGAATTGGAGTTACAGACGGTTCTCCGCCGCCATGTGGGTGCTGGAGATCGAACCCGGGTCCTCTGCAAGAGCAGTCGGTGCTCTTAACTGCTAGGCCATCTCTCCAGCCCCATGTCTGAACTTTTTTTTTTCTTAATTTTATTTATTTTTGTATGTGTATGAGTGTACTGTCTGCATGCAGGTTTGTGCACCCGTGTCGTGCAATGCCGCGGAGGTCAGAAGAGGGTCTCAGATTCCCCTGGAACTGGAGTTCTCATGGAATTGGAGTTACAGACGGTTCTTAGCTGCCATGTGGGTGCTGTGGATCGAACCCGGGTCCTCTGCAAGAGCAGTCGGTGCTCTTAACCGCTAGGCTATCTCTCCAGCCCCATGTTGAACTTTCTTATGAAAACTTGGTGACCCTTAGTTTTATCTTATCAGATTGTAACCCTATCTCAGGCACTGCTGAAGCTACTCTATAAGATCATCTATCAATAAGGGGAGATTTCTTAGCAACTCTTTGAGATGTAATTTGAGAGCCACTGAATTGTCTACAAATTCTTTTCTGCAAGAACACCAAAACCCCTCAGGCTGCCGCAGGCAGCATGTGGACTGGGTCTGCTGCCCTCCTCCGCGGCACTGCCCTCAGTTGTCAACCTGAGAGAAAGTGAGCCATCCCATAGGAAAGATCTTTGATACCGTCTGCAGCAGCTTCGTCACCAGGATTAGACTGTGTTCGGGCTGATCAGGGCACACCCTCCATAGCCAGCTCTATCTCCCTCCATTCTCAGCTGCTGAAAAGGAAAGGAGAACCTGTCTGTGAATCTGGGGCCCTCTAACAGACTCCCCAGGTGCCCGGATTCCAGGACAATGGCAGTCTACTCAACCCTTCCTCAAAGAAAGTTTACAGCTCTTGGGTTAATAGGCTCTAAGACACAAGAGGCTGCTAATGGCTGTTCCCTCCGTCCCCACTACATTTCTTTTTTTCTTTTGGTCTTTTCGAGACAAGGTCTCCCTGTAGCCCCAGCTGTCCCGGAACTCACTCTGTAGACCAGGCTGGCCTTGAACTCACAAAAATCCGCCTGCCTCTGCCTCTGCCTCCCGAGTGCTAGGATTAAAGGCGTGCGCCACCACTACATTTCTTCTACGTTCTCTAAGTCACACATCAGCAAAATTTCTTTCTCTTTTCCTGACAAGGTAAGCCCCCACTTTACCTGGCAGCCTGGTTGCTGGTCCCAGGTAGACTACTCATGAAAAAGGACCCCTGCACTCTGGCACGTGGGCCTGAGCTCTCCGCAGGGCCCCTGCAATGCTGCTATCTGTCCCTGGTGTTAGCCACTCTTCCTATAGGGTTCCCTCTGCTGAGACCTGAAGCCAAGCTCCCACTGCAGGGCCCGAGTGAATAGAGAAAATGAGCCTCACCTGAAACACACGACAGTGCCTATCACTGTTAACCAGATTTTCAGGGGTGGGAGTGGGGATGGGTGGGGTGTGTCAGGTCCTTGGTCGACATAATCAGTTCCAGGTCATCAAGGCTATATAGTAAGACCCTGGAGAGAGAAAGAGAGAGAGAGAGAGAGAGAGAGAGAGAGAGAGAGAGAGAGAGAGAGAGAGAATGAGAATTTGGAATTAAGGTTTTATTTAAGCTTTTATAGGATGTCAAATACTTATTTTATAAGGAGAAAATGGCTGTTTTCTAAAAGGGGTAAATCTTAGGAGAAAGCCAAAGGTTTTGTTAGTTTTGACATTTACTAACACTATTTGTTTATCTAACAGGCCAAATTTTATAAACAGATTTAAATATTAGTCCATTAAATGGACTAATTTAAATGAGTTTCATGACCACCATGTAAGAATGCTCTACTGATAAGGCAGTGTGTACCTAACAAGCAAAGACTTTGTCCAGTAGGAAAGTAATATACAAAAATAAAAATAAAAGATTTTAAATTGATAAAATGAAGGTTTTTTTCCACAATTTAAAAAATTCTTTCTTTCTCTTTCTCTCTCTTTCTTTCTTTCTTTCTTTCTTTCTTTTTGGTCTTTTTGAGTCAAGGTCTCCCTGAATCCCCAGATGGCCTGTAACTCACAGAGATCTACCTGTCTCTGCCTCCGGAGTGCTGGGATTCAAGGGTCCCCACACCGGGCTAAGCAATTTTGGGGGGATAAACATTACTAAGAAAAGCCAATACTTAAGGAAACCTTATTGTCATAAACAGAGAGTCAGGGTGTTGAATTTTGATCTTAAAAATTTTAATAACTAAGGACTTGGAGAGATAGTTCAGTGGTACTGTCCTTACAGAACACCCAAGCTCACTTCCCAGTGCCCACACTGGGCAGCTCCCAACTGCCTGGAGCTCCAGCTCCAGCTCCGGGGGGAGCTGAAACCTCTGACCTTTGAGAGCATCTACACTGGCATGCACATACCAAGCACAGACACGTGCACATGTATGTAACTAAAAATACAACCTTCAGGGGCCAGAGGATGGGTCAGTTTTCCAGAGGACCTGGGATCGATTCCTGCACATGGTGGCTAACAACTGTCCATAATTCTAGTTCCAGGGCATCCAAGACCCTCTTCTGGTCTCCTTGGGCATTGCACAACACAGGTGCACTTACATACATGCAGGCATCACACTCATACATATAAAATAAAATAATAAAAAAATTATTTTTTTAATTATTTATTTATTATTTTTCAATGTGTATGAGTGCACTGTCTGCATGTAGGTTGGTGCACCCAGTCATGCAATGCCACGGAGGTCAGAGGAGGATGTTGGATTCCCCTGGAACTGGAGTTAAAGATGATTCTTAGCTGCCATGTGGGTGCTGTGAATCAAACCCAGGTCCTCTGCAAGAGCAGTCAGTACTCTTAACTGCTGAGCCATCTCTCCAGCCCCCATAAAATATTTTTTAAATATTAAAAAATAATCTCCAGGCATGCCTTTAAACCCACCACTTGGGAGGCAGAGGCAGGCAGATCTCTGTGAGTTACAGGCCAGCTGGGGCTAAAGGGAGACCCTGTCTCAAAAAGACAAAAACAAAACAAAAAACCCTTAAAAATCAAAATATAAAATCTTCAAAACTTTGAATAGCCTTTATATTATAATCAACTTAATCACAACTATATCAATTTTCTTCGAGCTTAATTTTTACAGTATTTCTATAGCATACTTATCTGTTTGCTATTTGAGACATGGTTTCACTATGGATCCCTGGCTGGCCTGGAACTCACTATGTAGAACAGACTGGCATCAAACTCACAGAGATCTGGCTGCCTCTGCCTCCTGAATGCTGTCCATTATGGCAGAGGAAGCAGAGCAAGAGACAGCCAGATCAGAAAGTGGGGTGCTCACCTCTTCAAGCAGGCATAGGAAGCAAAGAGAAAGGCTGGAAATGGCCAAGGATACCCCCACCCCGCCCCCCGTGATGTGTTTCCTCCAGGAAGCCAAGCCTTCTAAACCTCCTAAAACAGTGCTACCAACTAGGGACAAAGTGTTCAAATATTTAAACCTATGGCAGGGAAAGGGGGGGTCACCTCATTCAAAGCATCACAATGACTGCTCCCCAACAGACTGCATAGAACCTTCTGGTACTATCAAAGCCAGCAGGGAAGAAGGAAGCATCCAGCTTAGCACCAGCTTGATTTCTCCAGGTCCTGTGTGTGGACTCTTACCATCACTTTCTAGTGGATAATCAGGAGCATTGCCAGATGCCTGTGTTGCTTTGAGGGTCTCTAGAACACCACTGTCCAACAACTCAACGGGGAGGTTATCCCACACCTGGCACCAGGCTTTTTATTTGGCAAGCTATGGCTTTCTGGGGTTTAATCGTGCGTGCGCGTGCGTGTGTGTGTGTGTGTGTGTGTGTGTGTGTGTGTGTGTGTGTACACGTGTAGTTTACTGAATCCTTATTTCATCTCAGTAGTTCCAGTTCCCCTCTGTTCCTCCGCTGGGGAGAAGAAGCAAATCTGGGCTGTGGCCCCAGTGATGCGCCAGTAAATGTTTCCTAGCCAGCTCTCCAGAGACACGGGGGAAGCCCTCACCTACCTATGTTTATGGTGAAAACACACTCCAGGTCGGCCAGTTTCCAGCTACCAGCTCGTGTCACTGAATGTAAAGTGGGAACTAGTTGGATGGGATTGACTCCTGTGAGTGGGAATCATGTCACCTCCAACATAGCACTGTGGGTGCCAATGAGCAGCGCCCCCTACAGCTACTGTAGATCCTTCTTTCTCCAAGGATGCTGTGAAGTCTGGGAGGAAGGCAGTTTTTCCATTTCTCTTTCCCTCAGGCCCCCAGGATCAAGAAAACAAATGATACCAAGTGCTGGAGAGATTGTGGGGAAAGGGGAACACTTTGCTGGTGGGAATGTAAACTTGTACAGCCACTATGGAAAGCAGCGTGGAGAACCATTGGAAGACTCAAAATGAGCTTGCCATTCGACCC
The DNA here is from genome assembly GCA_009823505.1 of Rhizomys pruinosus. Lineage (NCBI taxonomy): Eukaryota > Metazoa > Chordata > Mammalia > Rodentia > Spalacidae > Rhizomys > Rhizomys pruinosus. The sequence continues at coordinate 985,066 of VZQC01004541.1, forward strand.
AGTCATACCACTCCTGGGTATATACCCACAAGACTCATTTACTGCAGAAACACATGCACAGCTATATTTAATGCAGCTCTGTTCACAATAGCAAAACGCTGGAACCAACCCAAATGCCCCTCAACTGATGAGTGGATAAAGAAAATGTGGTACATGTACACAATGGAGTTCTATGCAGCAGTAAAGAAAGACATCATGAACATTGCAGGTAAATGGATGGAGCTAGAAGATATTATGTTAAGTGAAGGAATTGGAGTTCTATTGACGGTTGCTAGCCACCATATTAGTGCTGAGCACCAAACCTAGATCCTCTGCAAGAGCAGCTAGTGCTCTTAATGTTGAGCCAGCTCTCCAGCCTCTAATAAGATAATTTAAAGTGAAAACCCTGAAGGCTATATCTAAACCACAGAAAACATATATATGGTACCTTAAACATCTAACAGCTATAAAAATAGGTAAAACACATTAGTGGTCTTGTATACAGTTGTAGTATTTTTTAAAGATAAAAGCACAGACATAAATAATCATCCCCAATATATTTTTATATAATATATGAAGATTTTCCGTTGCTGGGTGCGGTGATATTTAATCACAGCACTGGTGAGGCAGAAGCAGTTGGATCTCTGTGAGTTCAAAGCCAGCCTGGTCTATATAATGAGTTCCAGACTAGCTGAGGCTACAGGGAGACCCTGTCTCAAAAAGACCAAAACCAAAAAAACAGAAAACAAAAAACCACCACCACCAACAACAACGACAACAACAAAACCCCCCGATTATCTGTAAATCTTAAGATGTCCTTGTTAACCTTGAAGCAGGTTTTTAAAATTATTTTTTTATTTAAGAGTTTAGAGTTTTATCTTATGTAGCCTTGCTTAAGATATGGACATTCAGGAGCTGGAGAGATGGCTCAGTGGTTAAGAGCACTGGCTGCTCTTGCAGAGGACCCAGGTTCAATTCCCAGCACCCGCATGGCATCTAACAACCATCTGTAATTGAAGTTCCAGAGGATTTGACGCTTTCTTCTGACCTCTGAGGGCATTATATGACATGGTTGCACTTACACACATGCAGGTAATTCACTCATACTTTAAAATAAATAAATAAATAAATAAGCTGGGTGTGTTGGTGCATGCCTTTAATCCCAGCACTTGGAGGCAGAGGCAGGTGGATCTCTGTGAGTTCCAGGCTACCTGAGGCTACAGGGAGACCCTGTTTCAAAAAGACCAAAAAAAGTTATTTATTTTTACGTTATGTATATGGGTGTTCTGTCTGCATGTATGTGAGTGCACCCATGCCATGTAATACCTGTGGAGGGCTGAATATGGCACTGGACAGTTGTGAACCAAACCTGTGTCCACTGGAAGAGCAGAGAGTGTTCTTAACTCCTCAGCCATCTTGTAGCCTCCAAACCTGTTTTTTTTAAGTAGAGTAATGGAAAAGAATGAGTCTTTAAAAATCCTTTATACACACATACAAAAACATATATACATAACATACATACATACATACAAAAAGCCCCCCACTAATAACCACCATTAACTCCATTAACTCCAGTTATAGAATGCTGGGTCAGACACAGATGGGCAATAAATGGCTATCTATGGGGCTAAAGATAAACTGTAATTAGGCTTTGGACCTGCAACATTCCAACTTCTCTCCACGATGCTTAAAATACATTAACCAACCTTGCAGGAGGTTCAGTAAAAGGTGCAGCTTCTTTCTGGGAACTTTCTTCCACATAAGAATTCTAGATCTGGGGGTGGGGTGGGAGGGGTGGAGAGATGCCTCAGCAGTTAAGAGCACTGACTGCTCTTGCAGAGGACCCAGGTTTGATTCCCAGCACCCACATGGCAGCTAAGAACTGTCAGGCTGGGCGTGGTGGCGCATACCTGGCACTCAGGAGGCAGAGGCAAGCGAATCTCTGTGAGTTCAAGGCCATTATGGTCTACATAGCAAGCTACAGGCCAGCTGGGACTAAAGGGAGACCCTGTCTCAAAAAGATCCCCCCAAAAGTATTCTAGATCCATAGCTGGGTGTAAGGGTGCACACCTTTAATCCCAGCACTCAGGAGGCAGAGGCAGGGGGATCTCTGTGAGTCCAAGGCCAGACTGGTCTACATAGTGAGTTCCAGCCAGCTGTGTCTACATGGAGGCCTTATCTCAAAAAGACAAAAAAAAAAAAAAAAGACCAAAACAAAAGTGATTCCAGATACAGGAAAGCTATCCTTTAGGAAGGAACATAGCAGAGGGCCAGTGGGGTTCTCATCCAGGGAAGGGAAGGGCTTGTTTTGCAAGTGGGAGGGTCTGAGTCTGAGTCCCAGAACCCCTGTAAAAATTGCTAGCCATAATATTGCATCTTGGGGAGGTAGAAACAGGAAGCTTCCTGGTGTCCATGCAAAAACACAGCTCTCACCTCAAAGGGGTAAGAGATAGCTTGTTCTGGAGCCAAACATGAATGACCATGGCCTTAGGTCACCCCAAATTCCACGTTCCAACGTGGTAACAATTTAATGAAGTTTTCATAGTATTAGAACAGAGAGTCATGAATCAAGGTGCCTTTCAAATATATTGGTGGAAACATCAGGTGGGCAGGTTACAGCAAAGCGGGGGCACCTCAGCATGGGCTGCGGATGCTGTCCGAAGGCACTCATAGTCTTGGTTGTGGAAGGTAGGGGTCTACTTGTACATTCCAAAGGGTTTACCTAATTGTCACAAAGGATGTTGAGTGAGGTACAGAGGAGAACAATAATTGGTTACTAAGAAGCCAAAGATGGCCCAACAAAATTTGGTTCTGGATTTGCAGCACTGCACCCTCCCCACAGCCACTGAGGCTCTACTCAGTGAATCAGCCTGGCAGGAGGTTGGGTGTGTGGCATGGCCCTTTCCAGGAGCGTTCATTCACATGGATCTTAATGGATAGCCAGTCTAGGTTCCAGACCAATGAGGTCCTGTCTCAAAAAAGATGATACCCATGGGTATTCTCTGGCTTCCACACCTATGTGCACACCCATATGTACACACATGTGCCTATGAACTACATATGTACATACACATGCACATTAACTCATGCATGCGCGCATGCACACACACATTTAAAAGTGGAATGTAACACAGGAAAAAGTAAAGCTTTTTTTTCAGATAAATTAAAGTTCAGCCATTCATCAGTAGCAGAACTCCACTGCACCTGCTAAAAAGAGTCCTTCAGGATAATTCAAAGGGGATTCTTTGTAGCCATCTGTGAACCAGAATTTCTGGAAATTATCTGTGAAAACAAAGGCTGATTGATTAGATCAGTGATGCAGAGAGACTGTAATATCACGAATCCAGAGCCAAATTACCTTGGGGGATTGGAGAGATGGCTCAGTGTTATGGGAACTGGCTGCTCTTGCATAGGATCTAGGTTCAGTTTCTAGCACCTACATGGTGGCTAACAACCATCCATAACTCCAGTTCTGGGGAATCTGTCACCCTCCTATGCCCTTTGAAGGCATTGCAGGCATGGGTGCCCTTACATGCATGCAGGCAAAACATTCATACACCTAAATAAAATAAATTAAAAAGAAACATTACCTTGGGCCATCTTTAGCTATGTTAATAGCTATCACCCTCGTCTGTGTGCAATATGACATCTTTGAGACTATTAGATCAATCCCCTGAAATGAACAAACACCTAGATCTACACAACCAAAAGGCTAAGAACATGATCAGGTGCTCCTGGAGGCTGTGCTGGTGGCACACCTGTCCATGACCTGCCTGATGTGGCCACCAGTGTACTTGAAAATGGCCTCAATTTCTGTCTTCTTTGTAATATTACTTTAAAATTCATGAAAATGTTACCAATTTGGAATATAGAATTAGAGTAACATGAATGTTTGTTCTCATGCCATTAACATTCCTTTTTGCCTCCAGAATAAACTATCTCTTACACCCTCTAAGGTGAGAGTGTTTTTGTTTCAACACCTATGTAAGGCAATGCCAAATCCCTGACAGGAGAGGCGATATTCTCAAGAGAAATACTCTCTCCCTCTACCAGTAAATCATCTTATTTGATTGTAAAACAAAGATGTTTAACAGGCATGTCAGAGCCCAAGCTGAAATGCAAAAAAACATACAGTAAGTTTCCATTCCACAACATGAAAGGCAAGCAGACTGTCCTTCTATGAACACCCAATGCTCTTCTAGGCACACCCACTGCCCATCTAAGCACACACACTGCCCATCTAAGCACACCCACTGCCCATCTAAGCACACACACTGCCCATCTAAGCACACACACTGCCCATCTAAGCACACCCACTGCCCATCTAAGCACACCCACTGCCCA
>VZQC01004541.1:999075-1074490 GCA_009823505.1 Rhizomys pruinosus
CTCTTGATTGGATGAGTGTTTGATTTCCTTTTTCATTTCATCTTCTGATTTCTTTAGTATTTCCACTTCCTTTTGGAGCTTCCCAATCTCTTCCTGTAGCTCTTTGCTTCATTGGTTGGTTTCCTTATCTTTTTCAGCATGGGATCTTTTCAGTGCTTCCACTTCCTTCTTGAGTTCTTCGTTCTCTTTTCTTAATTCTTTGATTTGCTCTTTATAATCTTGCACTTCTTTAAGTATGTTCACGGTTGTGCTTCTGATATCTGTGTCCTGGGCCATCCCCAGGGGGAATCCCACTGTAGGAATCTTCCACAGGTTTCGTAGAGCTCGGTGCAGGATTATCCTGCCCCTTTCCCGTGTTGTCTCTTCTTTATGTTCCTGGCATATGGGCTTCTCCTTGCCTGTATTCCAATGTGAGTCCCAAATGCCTCTTCACTGTGTTGAAGGCTTGCTTTGCTTGCCTCCTTCAGATGCCTTCGTAATCCCAGCTGGTGGTGGTGGGGTGGTGGTGGGGTGGTTTCTCTTTAGCCTCCGCCCCGGTACCTGTGCTTCAGGTGGTCTGGGGAGATCTCCGATCTCAAGACTCACACAACCCCACCTTTTATACCAGCTGGGAGGATAACTCTGCCCCCATAGCCATAAAAGCCAATTAAGCTAAAGACAACTAGATTGGCTAGATTAAATGAAACAACAATCCGACTTGCTGAAGCACCCAGCTCCTACCTACCTACCTTCACTTCAGGTGGTCTTGGGAGATCTCCCTGATCTTTTCGTAGTGTCCCATAGTTCCTGGTTGTTCCACTTTTGTGTATTTTAAATTTTTTCATAATCTTTACTTGAGGTTTTTAGTTGTACTGTGTTATCTTCCAGGTCTAATATTCTTTGTTCTGCTTCCTCCATTCTACTTCTGAGGCTTTTTCCATTCCTTTTCTCTTGATTGGATGAGTGTTTGATTTCCTTTTTCATTTCGTCTTTTGATTTATTTAGTATTTCTATTTCCTTTTGGAGCTTCTCAATCTCTTCCTGTAGCTCTTTGCTTCACTGGTTGGTTTCCTTATCTTTTTCAGCATGGGATCTTTTCCGTGTTTCCACTTCCTTCCAGAGTTTGTCATTTCTCTCTCTAGGTCCTTCTTGAGTTCTTCATTCTCTTTTCCTAATTCTTTGATTTGCTCTTTATAATCTTGTACTTCTTTAAGTATGTTCACAACTGTGCTTCTGATATCTGTGTCCTGGTCCATCCCCAGGGGGATCCCACCGTGGGAATCTTCCACAGCGTTGGTAGAGCTTGGTGTGGGATTATCCTGCATCTTTCCTGTGTTGTCTCTTCTTCGTGTTCCTGGCATATGGTCTTCTCCTTGCTTGTATTCCAATGTGAGTCCCAAATGCTTCTTCACTGTGTTGAAGGCTTGCTTTGTTTGCCTCCTTCAGATGCCTTCGTAATTCCAGTTGGCAGGGGGTGTGGGGGTGTGGGGGGGGTGCTCTTTAGCCCGCGCCCAGGTACCTGTGCTTCAGGTGGTCTTGGGAGATCTCTGATCTCAAGACTCACACAACCCACCTTTTATACCAGTTGGGAGGATAACTCCGCCCCCACAGTCACAAAAGCCAATCAAGCCAAAGACAACTAGATTAAATGAAGCAACAATCCACTTTGCTGAAGCACCCAGCTGTTACCTACCTGTGCTTCAGCTGGTCTTGGGAGATCTCCTCACAGTGCTATTTATTTATTTATTTATAATATATATTTTGTACAAGGTTATCAAATCTAGACCCGTGTCCCCCCACCCTATCCTCCCACCCCACCAGAGCTCATGTATTCTGCCAAACATGCTTTTCATCTCTTTCTCAGTCTTTCTCAGGATTCTCCATGTGGAAGTTGACTGTTTTGAGCAGAAGTTCACTGTTTCAGTCAGTTCTTTGATGCAGTCCTTTCTGTTGTTGTTGTTGTTATTGTTGTTGTTGTTTCCAGTATGCATCACTCCAAACTGCTTGGACAAAAGCTCAAGGGGCCATGCACAAGAAATACTTACAACTAGATAATTGGCACTAGCATCCACAGATGAGGGATACCACTCATCGTTTGTTTTTCTGGGACTGTGTTACTTCACTCAGCATGATGTCTTCTAGCTCCAGCCATTTTCCTGCAAAGCTCATGATGTCATCTTTCTTTACTGCTGCATAGAACTTCATTGTGTAGATGTACCACATTTTCTCTATCCACTCATCAGTTGAGGAGCATTTGGGTTGGTTCCAGCTCCTTGCTATTGTGAAGAGAGCTGAAATAAACATGGCTGTGAATGTATCTCTGCACCCACACTGCTCTTCTAAGCACACAGTCTCCCCTTCTAAGCACACACACTGCTGTTCTAAGCACACCCACTTGCCTTCTAAGCACACCCACTACCCTTCTAAGCACACCCATTGCCCTTCTAAGCACATACACCACTCTTATAAGGACACACACTGGTCTTCTATGCACACCCACTGCCCTTCTAAGCACACACACTGTTGTTCTAAGCACACCCACTGCCCTTATGAGCACACCCACTGCCTTTCTAAGCACAAACAGTGCTCTTTTAAGCACACACATTGCCCTTCTAAGCACACCCGCTGCCCTTCTAAGCACACCCACTGCCCGTCTTAGCACACCCACTGGTCTTCTAAGCACACCCACCTCCCATGTAAGCGCACCTGCTTGCCAGGATACACAAATTCTACCTTTTGATTCCCACTTGCTCCACTCCCTCAGGTTACAGCTTACACTGAGACTCCTCAAGAACCTCCCTCTGAACTTCTCCTTCTACACTTGCTATTGGTTCTCCTGACCACACATTCCCACATCAGGATTCTGGGTCTGCTTACTGTTTGTCTCTCTCATGCAAAGCTCAGCTCTTGTCAGGATGATGCATGCTCCAGTTTTCCTAGTACTCTCCTGCTAATACTGAGACTTCTGACCCAGGAAACCTCAGTCCCAGCCGACCTATACCTGGTCCCCACCTGCATGATTCTTATTTCACCTGGATGGATCTGGGCCCAGGGTCCTGGTGGGTACTAGGCACATGCTGAATAAATGAATAAAACTCCCGAGGACTTGCCCCATTTAAATCATGTCTGGGTGTGAGGCATGGCTATTTGTGTGGGCATGGATGACTCTGCTATGTCTGAGTTTATCACCCGTCCTGGTCTTTTGTTTCCTCGGCCTTTCTTTTGCTCAGGGGTGATTTGAAGTGGGAAAGGACTTTCTGGTGGAGGAGGGCAGCGGCTCAAGGTAGTGGCTTTTCAGAGTCCTGTGTATGGTTTCCAGAACCCTGACAGGAAGGTAGTGCTCCTCTCAGAACCCAGCACTGAGTGCCACTTGGTGGCAGCACTTGCACATCCTCCAGGTAGTATCTCAACTGGGTGGAGTCTTGCTTGAGGGAGCCCAGGACTCTGCAGGAAGGAACTCCTTCTCACCCTCTGGCAACCCTCCCACCCTTGCCCTAAAGTAGAAAAGAGCCCCGAGTCCTCCAGGCAGCAATGAGCCCCTTTCACTCCAGAGAGGACCTTGTTTGGCACAAGAGTGAAGAGAGGAACTTGGTAGCCTAGCTAAGCTGATTCGTTGATTCTCAATCCTCACTATACCCCAACTCATTCACAGGGATAAAGTCGGGATGGTGGCATTTTTAGCTTTTGGGATGTGTCAGGTTGTGAGCTCCAGAAGCCCACTGGAATGCAAAGACACCTAAGATCCCTGTTGCCCAAGGACAGGCTCTACCAGGCTAGCCTTTGGCTATGCTAAAGCAGGCCACCACCGATTACTCAGGAATCTTCTGCCTCACCCTTTGCCCTTCGGAAGCCAGATTCCAGATTCCGACCCACCCCACCCTCACTGAATCCCACTCCCACCTTCTTCCTTAAATTCCCAAGACAGATGCCATTCTGTGCTTGCCTCTACCTCTCCCCTGAGCCTAGCCCTGGCTACCCTGAATTAAACTTTGCTCTGAAGAACTTAGACCTCGTGGCCTTTCATTCCGGGGGGAGCATGCCATAACCTTACATTCTGGTGCCAGTGACTCGGATCGCCTTCTCCCCCCACCCCCTGCCCCATGTACAGTAGAGAATATAACTGATGGTGCTCAGCGTCTAGACACACCCGTGTTCAGCAGACAACATATCTGATGATGCTCAGCGTCTATACACACTCATGCTCAGCAGAAAACCTATCCTAGGATGCTCAGTGTCTAGACACTGCATGCTCAGCAGAGAACATATCCAATAATGCTCAGTGTCTAGACACAAGCAAGCTCAGCATACAACATATCTGATGTTGCTCAGCAACTAGACACACCCATACTCAGCAAAGAACATATCCGATGATGCTCAGCATCTACACACACCCATACTCAGCAGAGAATGTATCGGATGATGCTCAGTGTCTAGACCTACCTATGTTCAGCAGAGAACATATCTGATGATGCTCAGCATCTAGACACACTCATGCTCAGCAGAGAACATATCTTATGATGCTCAGCATCTAGACACTCCCATGCACATCAGAGAACATATCTGAAGATGCTCAGCATCTAGATACACCCATGCTCAGCAGAGAACATATCTGATGCTGCTCAATTCTAGACACACCCAAACTCAGCAAAGAACATATCTGATATGCTCAGTCTCTTGACATACCCATGTTGAGCAGAGAACATATCTGATGATGCTCAGAATCTAGACACACCCATGCTCATTGGAGAACATATCTGATGATGCTGAGCGTCTAGATGCACCCATGCTCAGCAGAGAAGAAATCTGATGATGCTCAGCATCTAGACACACCCATGCTCAGCAGAGAACATACCTGCTGATGATCAGTGTCTAGACCTACCTATGTCCATCAGAGAAGTTATGTGATGATGCTCAGCGTCTAGACACACCCATGCTCAACAGAAATTATATCCAATTATGCTCAATGTCTAGACGTACCTATGTTCAGCAGAGAACAGATCTGAAGATGCTCAGCCTCTAGACACAGCCATGATCAGCAGAGAACATATCCTATGATGATCAGTGTCTAGACATACCTATGTCCATCAGAGAAGATATCTGATGATGCTCAGCGTCTAGACACACCAATTCTCAGCAGAGAACATATCCGATAATGCTCAGTGTCCAGACACTCCCATGATCAGCAAAGCACATATACGATAATGCTCAGCGTCTAGATATACCCATACTCAGCAGAGAATATATCTAATGATCCTCAGCGTCTAGACACACCCATGCTCAGGAGAGAACATATCCGATGATGATCAGCATCTAGACACTCCCATGCTCAGCAGAAAACATATCCGGTGATGCTCAGTGTCTAGACCTACCTATGTTCAGAAGAGAACATATCTGATGTTGCTCAGCATCTCGACACACCCATGCTAACCAGAGAACCTATCCGATGATGCTCAGCGTTTAGACACAAACATGTTCAACAGAGAACATATCTGATGTTGCTCAGCAAGTAGACCCATACATACTCAGCAGAGAATATATCCAATGATGCTCAGCATCTAGACACACCCATATTCATCAGAGAACATATCAGATGATGCTCAGTGTCTAGAACTACCTATGTTCAGCAAAGAACATATCTGATGATGCTCAGCACCTAGACACACCCATGCTCAGCAGAGAACATATCCAATGATGCTCAGTGTCTCGACACACACGTGCTCATCAGAGAGCATATTCGAAGATACTCAGCATCTAGACACACCTATGTTCACCAAAGAACATATTCGATGATGCTCAGCGTCAAGACACTCCCATGCACATCAGAGAACATATCTGAAGATTCTCAGCATCTAGACACACCAATTCTCAGCAGAGAACATATCCCATGATGCTCAGTGTCTAGAGACACCCTTATTCAGGAGAGAGCATATCCAATGATGTGCAGTATCTAGACACACACATGCTCAGCAGAGAACATATCCGATATGCTCAGTCTCTTGACATACCCATGCTCAGCAGAGAATATATCTGATGATGCTCAGCGTCTAGACACACCAATGCTCAGCAGAAAATATATCTGATGATGCTCAGCATCTAGACACACCCATGCACAGCAGAGAACATATCTGATGATGCACAGCGTCTAGACACACCAATGCTCAGCAGAAAACATATCTGATGATGCTCAGTGTCTAGATACTCCCATGCCCAACAGAGAACATATCCGATAATGCTCAGCATCTAGACACACCCATGCTCAGCAGAGAACATATCCGATGAGGATCACTGTCTAGAAATACCTATGTCCATCAGAGAAGTTATCTGATGATGCTCAGCGTCTAGACACACCCATGTTCAACAGAGAACATATCCAAAGATGTTCAATGTCTAGACCTACCAATGGTCAGCAGAGAACATATCTGATGATACTCAGCATCTAGACACACCCAGGCTCAGTATAGAACATATGTGATGATGCTCAGCATCTCGACACACCTATGCTAACCAGAGAACATATCCAATGATGGTCAGCGTCTAGAAACACCCATGCACAGCAGAGAACATATCCGATGATGCTCAGCATCTAGACACACCCATGCTCAGCAGAGAACATATCTGATGATGTTCAGTGTCAAGACACACCCATGCTCAGCAGAGAACTTATCCGATGATTATCAGTGTCTAGATGTGCCTATGTCCATCGGAGAACATATCTGATGATGCTCAGCATCTAGACACACCCATGCTCAACAGAACATAACTGATGATGCTCAGCATCTAGAAACACACATTCACAGCAGAGAACATATCCGATGATGCTCAGTGTTTAGACACACCCATACACAGCAGAGAACATATCCGAAGATGGTCAGCGTCTATCCATACCCATGCTCATCAGAGAACATATCTGATGTTGCTCAGTGTCTAGAGCTACCCATGCTCAGAAGAGAACATATCTTGAGATGCTCAGCATCTAGACACTCAAATGCTCAGCAGAGAACATATCTGATGATGCTCAGTGTTTAGACACACCCATGCCCAGCAGAGAACATATCCAAGGGTGCTCAGCATCTAGCCATACTCATGCTCAGCAGAGAACATATCCAATGATGCTCAGCGTCTCTACACACCCATGCTCAGCAGAAAATATATCTTATGATGCTCAGCATCTAGACACACCCATGCTCAGCAGAGAACATACCTGCTGATGATCAGTGTCTAGACCTACCTATGTCCATCAGAGAAGATATCTGATGATGCTCAGCGTCTAGACACACCCATGCTCAACAGAGATTATATCCAATTATGCTCAATGTCTAGACGTACCTATGTTCAGCAGAGAACAGATCTGATGATGCTCAACCTCTAGACACACCCATGATCAGCAGAGAACATACCCGATGATGCTCAGTGTCTAGACACACCCATGCTCAGTAGAGAACTTATCTGATGATGCTCAGCCTCTAGACACTCCAATGCTCTGGAGAGAACATATCCCATAATGCTCAGGATCTAGACATACCCATGCTCTGCAGAAAAGTTATCTGATGATGTTCAGTGTCTAGAAAAAAAACCATGCTCAGCAGAGAACATATCCAATGAGGCTCAGTGTCTAGACATACCCATGCTCAGCCAAGAAGATATGCGATGATGCTCAGCATCTAGACACACCAATACTCAGCAGAGAACATATCCAATAATGCTCCATGTCTAGACATATCTATGCTTACCAGAGAAAATATATGATGATTCTCAGCGTCTAGACACACCCATGCTCAGCAGGGAACATATCTGATGATGCTCAGTGTCTAGAAATACCTATGTTCAGCACAGAACATATCTGATGATACTCAGCGTCTAGAAACACCCATGCTCAGCAGAAAATATATCTGATGGTGCTCAGTGTCTAGACACACCCATGCTCAGTAGATAATATATCTGATGGTGCTCATCATCTAGATTCAATCATACTCAGCAGAGAACATACCAGATGATGCTCAGCATCTAGACACACCCATCCTCAGCAGAGAACATATTCCATGATGCTCAGTGTCTATAGACACTCAAGCTCTGCACAGAACTTATCCAATGATGCTCAACGTCTAGACACTTCCATGCACAGCAGAGAATATATCCGATGTTGCTCAGCATCTAGATAAACCCATGCTCAGCAGAGAGCATATCCAATAATGCTCCGTGTCTAGGCATACCTATGCTCAGCAGAGAAAATATCTGATGATTCTCAGCGTCTAGATACACCCAAGCTCAGCAGAGAACATATCCGAGGATGTTCAGTCTCTAGACACACCCATACTCAGCAGAGAACATACCTGATGATGCTCAGCATCTCGACACACCCATGTTCAGCAGAGAACATATCCAATGATGCTCAGGATCTAGACACAACTATGCTCAGCAGAGAACCATATCTGATAATGCTCAGTGCTTAGACATACCTATGCTCATCAGAGAACATATTCGATGATGCTCAGCTTCTAGACACACCCATGCTCAGCAGAGAACATATCTGATGATGTTCTGTGTCTACACACAATGATGCACAGCAGAGAACATATCTGATGATGCTCAGCGTCAAGAAACAAAAATGCTCAGGAGAGAACATATCCGATGGTGCTCAGGGATAGAAATGCCCATGCTCAGCAGAGAACATATCCAATGATGTGCAACATCTAGACATACCCATGCTCATCAGAGAACATATCAGATTATGCTTAGTGTCTAGACATACCTATATTCAGAAGAGATTATATCTGATGATGTTCAGCATCTAGACACATCCGTGTTCAGCACAGAACATATCTGATGATGCACAGGATCTAGATCCACCCATTCTCAGCAGAGAAAATATCTGATGATGCTCAGCGTCTAGACACACCCATGCTCACCATAGAACATATCCAATCATGCTCAGCGTCTAGACACACCCATGCTCACCATAGAACATATCCCATGATTCTCAGCATCTTAACATACCCATGCTCAGCAGAGAAAATATCTGATGATGCTCAGCGTCTAGAGACACCGATGTTCAGCAGAGGGCATATCCGATAATGCTCAGTGTCTAGACATACCTATGCTCACTAGAGAACATATCTAATTATGTTCAGGGTCTAGAAACACCGAAGCTCAATAGAGAACATATCCGATGATGCTCAGCGTTGAGACATGCCCATGCTCAGCAGAGAACATATCCGATGATGCTCAGCCTTAGACACTCCAATGCTCAGCATTGAACATATCCCATAATGCCCAGGATCTAGACATACACATGCTCTGCAGAGAACTTATCTGATGATGCTCAGTGTCTAGAAAAAAACATGCTCAGCAGAGAACATATCCGATGAAGCTCAGTGTCTAGACATACCTATGCTCAGCAGAGAACATATCCGATGATGCTTAACATCTAGACACACCCAGGCTCAGCAGAGAACATATCCGAAAATGCTCCGTGTCTAGACACTCCCATGCTCAGCAGAGAACATATCCCATGATTCTCAGCATCTTAACACACCCATGCTCAGCAGAGAACATAGCCTATAATGCTCAGTGTCTAGACATACCTATGCTCATCAGAAAACATATTGGATGATGCTCAGCATACAGACACAACCATGCTCATCAGAGAACATATCTGATGATGCTCCATGTCTACACACAATCATGCTCAGCAGATAAATTATCCGATGATGCTCAGTGACCAGACATACCAACGTCCAGCAGAGAGCATGTCTGAAGATGCTCAGTGTCGAGGCACACCCATGCTCAGCAGAGAACATATCTGATGATGCTCAGTGATTAGAAATGCCCATGCTCAGCAGAGAACATATCCGATGATGTGCAGCCTCTAGACACACCCATGCTCAATAGGGAACATATCTGATGATGCTCAGTGTCTACACACACCCATACTCAGCAGAGAACATATCTGATGATGATTAGTGTCTAGACATAACTATGTTCAGCAGAGAACATATCTGATGATGCTCAGCGTCAAGACATAACCATGCTCAGCAGAGAACATATCCGATGATGCTCAGGGACTAGAAATGCCCATGCTCAGCAGAGAACATATCCGATGATGTGCAGCATCTAGACATACCCATGCTTAGCAGAGAACATATCCGATGATGCTCAGTGTCTAGACACAACCATGCTCACCAGAGAACATATCCGATGATGCTCAACATCTAGACACTCCCATGCTCAGCAGAGAACATATCCCATGATTCGAAGCATCATGACATACTCATGCTCAGCGGAGAAAATATCTGATGATACTTAGCATCTAGACACACCCATGCTCAGCAGAGAACATATCTAATGATGCACAGCGTCTAGACCCACCCATTCTCAGCAGAGAAAATGTCTGATGATGCTCAGCATCTAGACACACCCATGCTCATCAGAGAACATATCCGATAATGCTCAGTGTCTAGACATACCTATGCTCACCAGAGAACATATCCAATCATGCTCAGCGTCTAGACACTCCCATGCTCAGCAGAGAACATATCCAATCATGCTCAGCATCTAGACACTCCCATGCACACCAGGGAACATATCCCATTATTCTCAGCATCTTGACATACCCATGCTCAGCAGAGAAACCATATGATGATGCTCAGTGTCTAGACACACCCATGCTCAGCAGAGAACATATCCGATAATGCTCAGTGTCTAGACATACCTATGCTCACCAGAGAACATATCTAATTATACTCAGCGTCTAGACACACCCAAGCTCAATAGAGAACATATCCGATGATGCTCAGCATTGAGACACACCCATGCTCAGCAGAGAATATATCCGATGATTCTCAGTGTCTAGACACACCCATGCACAGCAGAGAACATATCCAATGATGCTCAGCATCTATACACAACTATGTTCAGCAGAGAACATATCTGATAATGCTCAGTGCTTAGACATACCAATGCTCATCAGAGAAAATATTGGATGATGCTAAGCATCTAGACACACGCATGCTCAGCAGAGAACATATCTGACGATGCTCAGTGTCTAAAAACAACCACGCTCAGCAGAGAAAATATCTGATGAAGCTCAGCGTCTAGACACACTCATGCTCAGCAGAGAACATATCCCATAGTTCTCCGTGTCTAGACATACCTATGCTAAGCAGAAAAATAATCTGATGATGCTCAGCATCTATAAAAATAATCTGATGATGCTCAGCAGGGAACATATCCAATGATGCTCAGTGTCTAGACATACCTATGTTCAGGAGAGAATCTATCTGATGATACTCAGCATCTAGACACACCCACGTTCAGCAGAGAATATATCTGAGAATGCTCAGCATCTAGACACACCTATATTCAGCAGAGAATATATCAGATGATGCTCAGCATGTAGACACACCCATGTTCAGCAGACAACATATCTTATAATTCTCAGTGCTTAGACATACCTATGCTCATCAGAGAACATATTGGATGATGCTCAGCGTCTAGACACAACGATGCTCAGCAGAGACTTTATCTGATGATGCTCAGTGTCCAGTCATACCTATGCTCAGCAGAGAACATATCCAATAATGCTCAGTGTCCAGACATACCTACGTTCAGCAGAGAACATATCTGATGATGCTCAGCATCTAGAAACACCGATGCTCAGCAGAGAACATATCTGATGATGCTCAGCGTCTAGACACACCCATGCTCAGGACAGAATATATCCGATGATTCTCAGTGTCTAGACACACCCATGCACAGCAGAGAACATATCCAATGATGCTCAGCATCTAGCCACAACTATGCTCAGCAGAGAGCATATCTGATAATGCTCAGTGCTTAGACGTACCAATGCTCATCAGAGAACATATTGGATGATGCTAAGCGTCTAGACACACCCATGCTCAGCAGAGAACATATCTGATGATGCTCAGTGTCTAGAAACAACCACACTCAGCAGAGAAAATATCCGATGATGCTCAGTGTCTAGACATACTCATGCTCAGCAGAGAACATATCTGATGATGCTCTGCATCTAACCACACCCATGCTCAGAAGAGAACATATGCGATGATGCTCTGTGTTAAACACACCCATGCTCAGAAGAGAACATATGCGATGATGCTCAGCATCTAGGCACACCCATGCTCGGCAGAGAACATTTCTGAGGGTGCTTGGCGTCTAGCCATACCCATGCTCAGCAGAGAACATATCCGATGTTGCTCAGTGTCTAGACACACCCATGCTCAGAAGAGAATATATCTCGTGATGCTCAGCATCTAGACACTCCCACGCTCAGCAGAGAACATATCTGATGATGTTCAGTGATTAGACACACCCATGCACAGCAGAGAACATATCCAAATTTGCTCAGCGTCTAGCCATACCCATGCTCCACAGAGAACTTATCCTATGGTGCTTAGCATCTAGACACTCGTATGCTCAGCAGAGAACATATCCGATGATGCTCAGCGTCTATACACACCCATGTTCAGCAGAAAACCTATCCGATGATGCGCAGTGTCTAGACACACCCATGCTCAGCAGAGAACATAACCGATATGCTCAGTCTCTTGACGTACCCATGCACAGCAGAGAAAATATCTGATGATGCTGAGCATCTAGACACACCCATGCTCAGCAGAGAACATATGTGATGATGCTCAGCGTCTAGACTCACCCATGCTCAGCAGAGAACATATCCGATAATTGTCAGTATCTAGACATACTTACGCTCAGCAGAGAACATATCTGATGATGTTCAGCATCGAGAGACACCCATGTTCAGCAAATAACATATCCAATGATTCTCAGTGTCTAGAAATACCTATGTTCAGCAGACAATATTTCTGATGATTCTCCTCATCTAGACACAACCATGCTCAGCAGAAAACATATCTGATGATGCTCAGATTGTAAACACTCCCATGCTCAGCAGAGAACATATCTGATGATGCTCAGTGTCTACACACACCCATGATCAGCAGAGAACATATCCGATGATGCTCAGCCTCTAGACACTCCAATGCTCAGCAGAGAACATATCCCATAATGCTCATGATCTAGACATACCCATGCACTGCAGAGAACTTATCTGATGATGATCAGTGTCTAGAAAAAACCAGGCTCAGCAGAGAACATATCCGATGATGCTCAGTGTCTAGACATACCTATGCTCAGCAGAAAACATATCCGATGATGCTCAGCATCTAGACACACCCATGCTCAGCAGAGAATATATCCAATAATGCTCTGTGTCTAGACATACCTATGCTCAACAGAGAAAATATCCGATGATGTTCAGTGTCTAGACCACCCATGCTCAGCAGGGAACATATCCAATGATGCTCAGTGTCTAGACATAACTATGTTCAGCACAGAACATATCTGATGATACTCAGCATCTAGACACACCCATGCTCAGCAGAGAACATATCCGATGATGCTCAGCATCTAGACACACCCATGATCAGCAGAGAATATATCCGATGATGCTCAGTGTCTAGACACACCCATGCTCAGCAGAGAACATATCCCATAATGTTCAGGATCTAGACATACCCATGCTCTGCAGAGAACTTATATGATGATGATAAGTGTCTAGAAAAACCATGCTCAGGAGAGAACATATCCGATGATGCTCAGCATCTACACATACACATGCTCAACAGAAAACATATCCGAGGATCCTCAGCATCTAGACACACCCATGCTCAGCAGAGAACATATCTGAGAATGCTCAGCATCTAGACACACCTTAACTCAGCAGAGAACATATCAGATGATGCTCAGCATCTAGACACACCCATGTTCAGCAGACAACATATCTTATAATTCTCAGTGTTTAGACATACCTATGCTCATCAGAGAACATATTCGATGATGCTCAGTGTCTAGACACAACCATGCTCAGCAGAGAACATATCTGAGGATGCTCCGTGTCTACACACAATAATGATCAGCAGAGAACATATCCGATGATGCTCAGTGTCTAGACATACCTATGCTCAGCAGAGAAAATATCTGACGATTCTCAGCGTCTAGACACACCCATGCTCAGCAGGGAACATATCCAATGATGCTCAGTGTCTAGTCATACCTACGTTCAGCACAGAACATATCTGATGATACTCAGCATCTAGACACACCCATGCTCAGCAGAGAACATATCCGATGATGCTCAGCATCTAGACACACCCATGTTCAGCAGAGAACATATCCGATAATGCTCAGCATCTAGACACACTCATGTTCAGCAGAGAACATATCTGATGGTGCTCAGCATCTGGACTCAACTATGCTCAGCAGAAAACATATCTGATAATGCTCAGTGCTTAGACATACCTATGCTCATCAGAGAACATATTGGATGATGCTCAGCTTCTAGACACACCCATGCTCAGCAGAGAACATATCTGATGATGATCCATGTCTACACACAATGATGCACAGCAGAGAACATATCTGATGATACTCAGTGTCTAGACATACCTATGTTCAGTGGAGAATATATCCGAAGATGCTCAGAGTTGAGGCACACCCTTGCTCAGCAGAGAACATATCTGATGAAGCTCAGTGTCTACACACACCCATGCTCAGCAGAGAACTTATCCAATGATGCTCAGTGTCTAGACATACCTATGTTCAGCACAGAACATATCTGATGATACTCAGTGTCTAGACACACCCATGCTCAGCAGAGAATGTATCCGAGGATGCTCAGCGTCTAGACACACCCATGCTCAGCAGAGAACAGATCCAATGATGCTCAGCCTCTAGACACTCCAATGCTCAGCAGAGAACATATCCCATAATGCTCAGGATCTAGACATACCCAGGCTCAGCAGAGAACATATCCGATGATGCTGAGTGTCTAGTCATACCTATGTTCAGCACAGAACATATCTGATGATACTCAGCATCTAGACACACCCATGCTCAGCAGAGAACATATCCGATATTGCTCAGCATTTAGACACACCCATACTCAGCAGAGAATATATCAGATGATGCTCAGCATCTAGACACACCCATGCTCAGCAGAGAACATATCCGATGATGCTCAGCATCTAGACTCAACTATGCTCAGCAGAGAACATATCTGATAATGCTCAGTGCTTAGACATACCTATGCTCATCAGAGAACATATTGGATGATGCTCAGCTTCTAGACACACCATGCTCAGCAGAGAACATATTTGATGATGCTCAACATCTAGACATACCCATGCTCACCAGAGAATATATCTGATGATGCTCATTGCCTAGAAACTCCCATGCTCAGCAGAGAACAAATCCAATACTGCTCAGCATCTAGACATACCAATGCTCAGCAGAGAACCTATCTGATGATGTTCAGTGTCTAGACATACCTATGTTCAGCGGAGAATATATCTGAAGATGCTCAGTGTTGAGGCACACCCATGCTCAGCAGAGAACAAATCCGATGATGCGCAGTCTCTAGACACACCCATGCTCAACAGAGAACACATCTGATGAAGCTCAATGTCTACACACAACCATGCTCAGCAGAGAACTTATCCAATGATGCTCAGTGTCTAGACACACCCATGCTCAGCAGAGAACATATGCAATGATGCTCAGCATCTAGACACAACTATGCTCAGCAGAGAGCATATCTGATAATGCTCAGTGCTTAGACATACCTATGCTCATCAGAGAACATATTGGATGATGCTCAGCATCTAGACACACCCATGCTCAGCAGGGAACATATCCGATGATGCTCACTGTCTAGACATACCCATGCTCAGCAGAGAAAATATCCAATAATGCTCAGCATCTAGACACTCCCATGCTCAGCAGAGAACATATCCCATAGTGTTCCATGTCTAGACAAACATATGCTCACCAGACAAAAAATCTGATGATGCTCAGCGTCTACACACACCAATGCTCAGCAGGGAACATAGCTGATGATGCTCAGTGTCTAGACATACCTATGCTCAGCAGAGAACATATCTGAGGATGCTCAGTGTCTAGACAAACCCATGCTCAGCGGAGAACATATCTAATGATCATCAGCGTCTAGACATACCCATGCTCAGCAGAGAACATATCCGATGATGCTCAGCATATAGACATACCCATGCTCAGCAGAGAACATATCTGATGATGCTCCGTGTCTACACACAATGATGCTCAGCAGAGAACATATCCCATGATGCACAGCCTCTAGACACACCCATGCTCAACAGAGAACATACCTGATGAAGCTCAGTGTCTACACACACCCATGCTCAGCAGAGAACATATCCAACGATGCTCAGTGTCTAGATATACCTATGTTCAGCACAGAACATATCTGATGATACTCAGCGTCTACACACCCATGCTCAGCAGAGAACGTATCCGAGGATGCTCCACATCTAGACACACTCATGATCAGCAGAGAATATATCCGATGATGCTCAGTGTCTAGACACACCATTGCTCACCAGAGAACATATCAGATGATGCTCAGCATCTAGACACTCCTATGCTCAGCAGAGAACATATCCCATGATTCGAAGCATCTTGAAAGACCCATGCTCAGCAGAGAAAATATCTGATGATGCTCAGCATCTAGACACACCCATGCTCAGCAGAGAACATATCTCATGATGCACAGCATGTAGACCCACTCATTCTCAGCAGAAAAAATATCTGATGATGCTCAGTGTCTAGTCATACCTCTGCTCAGCAGAGAACATATCTGAGGATGCTCAGTGTCTAGACAAACCCATGCTCAGTGGAGAACATATCTAATGATCATCAGCGTCTAGACATACCCATGCTCAGCAGAGAACATATCCGATGATGCTCAGCATATATACATACCCATGCTCAGCAGAGAACATATCCGATTATGCTCAGCGTCTAAACACATGCAAGCTCAATAGGAACATGTCCAATGATGCTCAGCGTCTAGACACACCCATGCTTTGCAGAGAACATATCTGATGATGCTCAGTGTGTAGACACTCCCATGCTCAGCAGCAAACATATCTGATGATGCTCAGTGTCCAGATACTCCCATGCTCAGCAGAGAACATATCTGAGGATGCTCAGTGTCTAGACACATCCATGCTCAGCAGAGAACATACCCGATTATGCTCAGCGTCTAGACCTACCCATGCTCAGCAGAGAACAAATCCGATGATGCTCAGTGTCCTTGTACACCCATGAGCAGCAGAGAACAAATCTGATGACGCTCAGTGTTTAGACACTCCCATGCTCAGCAGAGAGCTTATCTGATGATGCTCAGCATCTAGTCATACCTATGCCCAGCAAAAACATATCTGAGGATTCTCAGTTTCTAGACAAACCCATGCTCAGCGGAGAACATATCCAATGATGATCCGCGTCTATACATACCCATGCTCAGCAGAGAACATATCCAATGATGCTCAGCATCTAGACACTTCCATGCTCAGCAGAGAACATATCCAATGATATTCAGCATCTAGAAACACCCATATTCAGCAGAGAACCTATCCGATAATGCTAAGTCTCTTGACATAAGTATGCTCAGCAGAGAACATATCTGATGATGCTCAACTTCTGATGATGTTAAGATTCTAGACATACCTATGTTCAACAGAGAACATATGAGATGATGCTCAGCATCTAGACACACCCATGCTCAGCAGAGAATATATCCGATAATGCTCAACGTCTAGACATACCTATGCTCAGCAGAGAAAATATCTGATGATGCTCAGCGTCTAGACACACCCATGCCCAGCAGAGAACATATCCGATGATGCTCAGCATCAAGACACACCCATGCTCAGCAGAGAATATATCAGATGATGTTCAGCGTCTAGACACACCCATGCCCAGCAGAGAACATATCCAATGATGCTCAGCATCAAGACACACCCATGCTCAGCAGAGAACATATCAGATGATACTCAGCGTCTAGCCACACCCATACTCAGCAGAGAACATATCTGATGATGCTCAGCATCTAAACACACCCACGCTCATCAGGGGACATATCCGATGATGCTCAGCATCTACAGTCACCCACACTCAGCAGAGAACATATCCGATGATGCTCAGTGTCTGGACACACCCATGCTCAGCAGAGAACATATCTGATGATGCTCAGGGTCTAGATACAACCATGCTCAGCTGAAAATATATACAATGATGCTCAGTATGATGACATACCTATGCTAAGCACAGAACATATCTGATGATGCTCAGCGTCTAGACATACCAATCCTGAGCCGAGAACATATCTGATAATGCTCAGTGTCTAAACATACCTATGCTCAGCAGAGCACATATCTGATGAAGCTCAGCATCTAGACACACCCATGCCCAGTAGAGAACATATCCAATTATGCTAAATGTCTATACACACCCATGCTCAGCAGAGAATATATCTGATGATGCTCAGTGTCTAGACACACCCATGCCCAGCAGAGAACATATCTGATGATGCTCAGCATGTAGACACATCCATCCCCTGCAGAGCACATATCTGATAATGCTTAATGTCTAGACATACCTATGCTCAGCAAGGAACATATCTGCTGATGTTCAGTGTCTAGACACACCCACACTCAGCAGAGAACATACCCACTGATTCTCAGTGTCTAGACATACCTACATTCAGCAGAGAACATATCTGATGATCCTCAGCAACTAGACACACCCATGCTCAGCAGAGAACTTATCCAATGATGCTCCGTGTCTAGACATACCTATGCTCAGCAGAGAACATATCCGATGATCCTCAGCATCTAGACACACATCCATGCTCAGCAGAGAACATATCCAATGATGTTCAGTGTCTAGACACATGCATGCTAAGCAGAGAACATATCCGATGATGCTCAGCATCTAGGCACTTCCATGCTCAGCAGAGAACATTTCCCGTCATGCTCAACGTCTACACACACACATATGCTCAGCAGAGAACATATCCGATGATGCTCAATGTCTAGACATAACTATGCTCAGCAGAGGACATTTCCAATCATGCTCAACGTCTAGACACACCCATGCAAAGGAGAGAACATACTCGATGATGCTCAGAGTCTAGACACACTCATGCTCAACAGAGAACGTATCTGATGATGCTCAGGGTCTAGATACACCCATGCTCATCAGAGAACATTTCCAATCATGCTGAACGTCTAAACACACCCATACTCATCAGAGAACTTATCTGATGATGCTCAGTGTCTAGACATACCTATGGTCAGCAGAGAACATATCCGATGATCCTCAACATCTAGACACACATACTCAGCAGAGAATATATCTGATAATGCTTAGTACTTAGACGCACCTATGCTCATCACAGAACATATCTGATGATGTTCAGTGTCTAGACACACCGATGCTCAGCAGAGAAAATATCTGATGATGCTCAGTGTCTAGACACACCGATGCTCAGCAGAGAACATATCCGATGATGCTCAGTGTGTACACACACCCATGCTCAGCAGAGAACATATCCAATGATTCCGAGCGACTAGAAACACCAATGCACAGCAGAGAACATATCGAATGATGCTCAGCGTCTAGACAAACCCATGCTTAGCACAGAACATATCTGAAAATGCTCAGTGCTGAGACATACCTATTCTCAGCAGAACAAATATCTGATGATGCTCAGTATCTGGACACACCCATGCTCAGCAGAGAACATATCCAATGATGCTCAGCATCTGCACACACACGTGATCAGCAGAGAACATATCTGATAATGCTCAGTGTCTAGACACACCCATACTCAGCAGAGAACATATCCGATGATGCTCACTGTCTAGACATACCCATGCTCAGCAGACAACCTATCATAAGATGCTCAGCGTCCTTACACACCCATGACCAGCAGAGAACATATCCGTTTATGCTCAGTGTCTACACATTCCCATGCTCCCAGACAACTTATCTGATGATGCTCAGCGTCTAGACATACCTATGATTAGCAGAGAACATATCTGAGGATGCTGAGTGTCTAGACAAACCCATGCTCAGCAGAGAACATATCCAATGATGATCAGCGTCTAGACATACCCATGCTCAGCAGAGAACATATTTGATGATGTTCAGCATCTAGACACACCGATATTCAGCAGAGAACATGTCAGATAATGCTCAGTCTCTTGACATACCTATGTTCAGCAGAGAACATATCTGATGATGCTCAGCACCTAGACACACCCATGCTCAGCAGAGAACATATCCAATGATGCATAATGTCTAGACATACCTATGTTGAGCAGAGAACATATCCGATGATGCTCAGCGTCTAGACACACCCATGCTCAACAGAGAACATATACAATAATGCTCAGTATCTTGACATACATATGCTAAGCAGAGAACATATCTGATGATGCTCAGCATCTAGACACACCCACACCCAGCAGAGAATATATCTGATGATTATCAGTCTCTAGACATACCTATGTTTAGCAGAGAACATATCTGATTATGCTCAGCGTCTAGACACACCCATGCTCAGCAGAGAACATATCCGATGATGCTCAGTGTCTAGACATACCTATGCTCAGCAGAGAACATATCTGATGATGCACAATATCTAGACACACCCATGCTCAGCAGAGAACATATCCGATGATCCTCAGCATCTAGCCACACCTATGCTCAGCAGAGAACATATCTGATGATGCTCACAGTCTAGGCACACCCATACTCAGGAGAGAAATTATCCAATGATGCTCAGTGTCTAGACACTTCCATGCTCAGCAGAGAACGTATCCAATAATGCTCAGCGTCTAGACATACCCATCCTCAGCAGAGAACATATCTGATTATGCTCAGAGTATAGACACACCCATGCTCAACAGAGAACATATCCAATGATGCAAAATTTCTAGACACACCCATGGTCAGCAGAGAACCTATGCTATGATTTTCAACATCTAGACACTCCCTTGATCTGCAGAGAATATATCCGATGATGCTCAGCGTCTAGAAACACCCATGCTCAGCAGGGAACATATTGGATAAAGCTCAGTGTCCAGACATACCTATGCTCAGCAGAGATCATATCTGATGATGCTCAGCATCTAGTAGATACACTCACGCTCAGCAGAGAACATATTGGTTGATGCTCAGTGTTTAGACATAACTATGCTCAGCAGAGAACATATCCAATGATGATCAGCATCTACACATACCCATGCTCAGCAAAGAACATATCTGATGATGCTCAGCGTCTAGACACATTCAAGCTCAATAGAGAATATATCCGATGATGATCCCCGTCTAGACACACTTATATTCAGCAGAGAACATATCTGATACTGCTCAGTCTCTTAGCATACCTATGTTCAGCAGAGAATATATCTGATGATGCTCAACATCTAGACACACCCCTGTTCAGCAGAGAACTTATTCGATGATGCTCAGTGTCTAGACACACCCATACTCAGCAGAGAACATATCCGATGATGCTCAGTGTCTAGACACACCCATACTTAGCAGAGAAAATATCCAATGATTCTCAGTGTCTAGACATACCTATTCCCAGCAGATAACATATCTGATGATGCTCATCATCTAGACATACCCACGGTCAGCAGAGAACATATCCGATGACGCCTCGTGTCTAGACATACCTATGTTAAGCTGAGAACATATCTGATGATGCTCAGCATCTAGACACACCCATGCACAGCAGAGAACATATATGATGAAGCCTCGTGTCTAGAGATACCCATGCTCAGCAGAGAACATATCCGATTATGCTCAGTATCTAGACACTCCCATACTCAGCAGAGAACATATCCGATAATGCTCAGTGTGTAGACATACCCATCCTCAGCAAAGAACATATCTGATGATGCTCAGCGTCTAGACACACCCATGCTCAGGACAGAATATATCCGATGATTCTCAGTGTCTAGACACACCCATGCACAGCAGAGAACATATCCAATGATGCTCAGCATCTAGCCACAACTATGCTCAGCAGAGAGCATATCTGATAATGCTCAGTGCTTAGACGTACCAATGCTCATCAGAGAACATATTGGATGATGCTAAGCGTCTAGACACACCCATGCTCAGCAGAGAACATATCTGATGATGCTCAGTGTCTAGAAACAACCACACTCAGCAGAGAAAATATCCGATGATGCTCAGTGTCTAGACATACTCATGCTCAGCAGAGAACATATCTGATGATGCTCTGCATCTAACCACACCCATGCTCAGAAGAGAACATATGCGATGATGCTCTGTGTTAAACACACCCATGCTCAGAAGAGAACATATGCGATGATGCTCAGCATCTAGGCACACCCATGCTCGGCAGAGAACATTTCTGAGGGTGCTTGGCGTCTAGCCATACCCATGCTCAGCAGAGAACATATCCGATGTTGCTCAGTGTCTAGACACACCCATGCTCAGAAGAGAATATATCTCGTGATGCTCAGCATCTAGACACTCCCACGCTCAGCAGAGAACATATCTGATGATGTTCAGTGATTAGACACACCCATGCACAGCAGAGAACATATCCAAATTTGCTCAGCGTCTAGCCATACCCATGCTCCACAGAGAACTTATCCTATGGTGCTTAGCATCTAGACACTCGTATGCTCAGCAGAGAACATATCCGATGATGCTCAGCGTCTATACACACCCATGTTCAGCAGAAAACCTATCCGATGATGCGCAGTGTCTAGACACACCCATGCTCAGCAGAGAACATAACCGATATGCTCAGTCTCTTGACGTACCCATGCACAGCAGAGAAAATATCTGATGATGCTGAGCATCTAGACACACCCATGCTCAGCAGAGAACATATGTGATGATGCTCAGCGTCTAGACTCACCCATGCTCAGCAGAGAACATATCCGATAATTGTCAGTATCTAGACATACTTACGCTCAGCAGAGAACATATCTGATGATGTTCAGCATCGAGAGACACCCATGTTCAGCAAATAACATATCCAATGATTCTCAGTGTCTAGAAATACCTATGTTCAGCAGACAATATTTCTGATGATTCTCCTCATCTAGACACAACCATGCTCAGCAGAAAACATATCTGATGATGCTCAGATTGTAAACACTCCCATGCTCAGCAGAGAACATATCTGATGATGCTCAGTGTCTACACACACCCATGATCAGCAGAGAACATATCCGATGATGCTCAGCCTCTAGACACTCCAATGCTCAGCAGAGAACATATCCCATAATGCTCATGATCTAGACATACCCATGCACTGCAGAGAACTTATCTGATGATGATCAGTGTCTAGAAAAAACCAGGCTCAGCAGAGAACATATCCGATGATGCTCAGTGTCTAGACATACCTATGCTCAGCAGAAAACATATCCGATGATGCTCAGCATCTAGACACACCCATGCTCAGCAGAGAATATATCCAATAATGCTCTGTGTCTAGACATACCTATGCTCAACAGAGAAAATATCCGATGATGTTCAGTGTCTAGACCACCCATGCTCAGCAGGGAACATATCCAATGATGCTCAGTGTCTAGACATAACTATGTTCAGCACAGAACATATCTGATGATACTCAGCATCTAGACACACCCATGCTCAGCAGAGAACATATCCGATGATGCTCAGCATCTAGACACACCCATGATCAGCAGAGAATATATCCGATGATGCTCAGTGTCTAGACACACCCATGCTCAGCAGAGAACATATCCCATAATGTTCAGGATCTAGACATACCCATGCTCTGCAGAGAACTTATATGATGATGATAAGTGTCTAGAAAAACCATGCTCAGGAGAGAACATATCCGATGATGCTCAGCATCTACACATACACATGCTCAACAGAAAACATATCCGAGGATCCTCAGCATCTAGACACACCCATGCTCAGCAGAGAACATATCTGAGAATGCTCAGCATCTAGACACACCTTAACTCAGCAGAGAACATATCAGATGATGCTCAGCATCTAGACACACCCATGTTCAGCAGACAACATATCTTATAATTCTCAGTGTTTAGACATACCTATGCTCATCAGAGAACATATTCGATGATGCTCAGTGTCTAGACACAACCATGCTCAGCAGAGAACATATCTGAGGATGCTCCGTGTCTACACACAATAATGATCAGCAGAGAACATATCCGATGATGCTCAGTGTCTAGACATACCTATGCTCAGCAGAGAAAATATCTGACGATTCTCAGCGTCTAGACACACCCATGCTCAGCAGGGAACATATCCAATGATGCTCAGTGTCTAGTCATACCTACGTTCAGCACAGAACATATCTGATGATACTCAGTATCTAGACACACCCATGCTCAGCAGAGAACATATCCGATGATCCTCAGCATCTAGCCACACCTATGCTCAGCAGAGAACATATCTGATGATGCTCACAGTCTAGGCACACCCATACTCAGGAGAGAAATTATCCAATGATGCTCAGTGTCTAGACACTTCCATGCTCAGCAGAGAACGTATCCAATAATGCTCAGCGTCTAGACATACCCATCCTCAGCAGAGAACATATCTGATTATGCTCAGAGTATAGACACACCCATGCTCAACAGAGAACATATCCAATGATGCAAAATTTCTAGACACACCCATGGTCAGCAGAGAACCTATGCTATGATTTTCAACATCTAGACACTCCCTTGATCTGCAGAGAATATATCCGATGATGCTCAGCGTCTAGAAACACCCATGCTCAGCAGGGAACATATTGGATAAAGCTCAGTGTCCAGACATACCTATGCTCAGCAGAGATCATATCTGATGATGCTCAGCATCTAGTAGATACACTCACGCTCAGCAGAGAACATATTGGTTGATGCTCAGTGTTTAGACATAACTATGCTCAGCAGAGAACATATCCAATGATGATCAGCATCTACACATACCCATGCTCAGCAAAGAACATATCTGATGATGCTCAGCGTCTAGACACATTCAAGCTCAATAGAGAATATATCCGATGATGATCCCCGTCTAGACACACTTATATTCAGCAGAGAACATATCTGATACTGCTCAGTCTCTTAGCATACCTATGTTCAGCAGAGAATATATCTGATGATGCTCAACATCTAGACACACCCCTGTTCAGCAGAGAACTTATTCGATGATGCTCAGTGTCTAGACACACCCATACTCAGCAGAGAACATATCCGATGATGCTCAGTGTCTAGACACACCCATACTTAGCAGAGAAAATATCCAATGATTCTCAGTGTCTAGACATACCTATTCCCAGCAGATAACATATCTGATGATGCTCATCATCTAGACATACCCACGGTCAGCAGAGAACATATCCGATGACGCCTCGTGTCTAGACATACCTATGTTAAGCTGAGAACATATCTGATGATGCTCAGCATCTAGACACACCCATGCACAGCAGAGAACATATATGATGAAGCCTCGTGTCTAGAGATACCCATGCTCAGCAGAGAACATATCCGATTATGCTCAGTATCTAGACACTCCCATACTCAGCAGAGAACATATCCGATAATGCTCAGTGTGTAGACATACCCATCCTCAGCAAAGAACATATCTGATGATGCTCAGCGTCTAGACACACCCATGCTCAGCAGAGAACATATCCGATAATGCTCAATGTCTAGACATAACTATGCTCAGCAGAGAACTTATCTGATGATGCTCAGCATCTAGACACACCCATGCTTAGCAGAGAACATATCAGATGATGCTCAGCGTCTAGACAACCCATGCTCAGCACAGAACCTATCCCATGATGCTCAACATCTAGACACACCCATGCTCAGTAGAAAACATATCCGATGATGCTCAGTGTCTACACATAACTATGCTCAGCAGAGAACATTTGGATGATGCTCAGCAGCTAGACACACACAGGCTCAGCACAGAACATATCTGATAATGCTCACTGTCTAGAAATACCTATATTCAGCCACTAACGTATCAGATGATGCTCAGTGTGTAGACATACCCATGCTCAGCAGAGAACATATCCCAGGATGCTCAGCATCTAGACACACCCATGCTCAGCAGAGAACATATTGGATGATGCTCAGCTTCTAGACAACTTATGCTAAGCACAGAACCTATCCCATGATGCTCAACATCTAGACATACCCATGCTCAGCAGAGAACATATCCGATGATGCCTCATGTCTAGACATACCTATGTTCTGCTGAGAATATATCTGATGATGCTCAGCATCTAGACACACCCATGCACAGCAGAGAACATATCCAATGATGCCTCATGTCTAGACATACCTATGTTCTGCTGAGAATATATCTGATGATGCTCAGCATCTAGACACACCCATGCTCAGCAGAGAACATATCCGATGATGCTCAGAATCTACTCACACCCATGCTCACCAGAGAGCATATCAAATAATACTAATTGTCTAGCCGTACGTAGGCTCAGCAGAGAAAATATCTGATGATGCTCAGCGTCTAGCCAGTCCTATGCTCAGCAGAGAACAGATCCGATGAGGCTCAGCATCTAGACACACCCATGCTCAGCAGAGAACATATCCGATGATGTTCAGTGTCCAGACACAACCATGCTCAGCAGAGAACATATCCAATGATGTTCAGCATCTAGACAAACCCATGATCAGCAGAGAACATATCTGATGATGCTCAACATCTAGATGCACCCATGCTCAGTAGAGGACATATCCGATGATGCTCAGTGCCTAGACATAGCTATGTTAAGCAGATAACATATCTGATGATGCTCATCATCTAGACAAACCCACACTCAGCAGAGAACATATCCGATGATGCTCAGCGTCTAGACACACCGATGCTCAGCAGAAAACATATCTGATGATGCTCACTGTCTAGACATACCTATGCTCATCAGAGAACATATCTGATGATGCTCACTGTCTAGACATACCTATATTCAACAGAGAATGTATCCGAAGATCCCCAGCATCTAGACATACCCATGCTCAGCAGAGAACATATCCGATGATGCTCAGCATGTAGACACACCCAACCTCAGCAGAGCACATATCTGATAATGCTTAATGTCTAGACATACTTATGCTCAGCAGGGAACATATCTGCTGATGCTCAATGTCTAGACACACCCATACTCAGCAGAGAACATACCCACTGATTCTCAGTGTCTAGACATACCTATGTTCAGCAGAGAACATATCCGATGATGCTCAGTGTCTAGACACTCCTGTGCTCAGCAGAGAACATATCCAATAATGCTCAGTATCTTGACATACGTATGCTAAGCACAGAACATATCTGATGATGCTCAGCGTCTAGACACAGCCATGCTCCGCAGAGAACATATCTGATGATACTCAGCGTCTAGACAACCCATGCTCGATAGAGAATATATCCGGGGCTGGAGAGATTGCCTAGTGGTTAGGAGCGCCGACCGCTCTTACAGAGGACCCGGGTTCGATCCCCAGCACCCACATGGCGGCCAAGAACCGTCCAAAACTCCAATTCCAGGAGAACTCCAGTTCCAGGGGAATCCGAGACCCTCTTCTGACCTCCGCGGCATTGCACGACAAGGGTGCACAAATCTGCATGCAGACAGAACATTCATACACATACAGAAATAAAAAAAAGAGAATATATCCGATGATGCTCAGCATCTAGACACACCCATCCTCAGCAGAGAACATATCCAATAATGGTCAGTGTCTAGACATACCTATGCTCAGCAGAGAATATATCTGATGATGCTCCACGTCTAGACACACCCATGCTCAACAGAGAACATATCTGATGATGCTCAAGGTCTAGACACTCCCTTGCTCTGCAGAGAATACATTCCATGATGTTCAGCGTCTAGAAACACTCATGCTCAGCAGAGAACATATCTGAAATTGCTCAGTGTCCACACATACCTATGCTCAGCAGAGAACATATCTGATGATGCTCCATGTCTAGACACACCCATGCTCAGCAGAGAACATATCTGATGGTACTCAGCATCTAGACACACCAATGCTCAGCAGAGAACATATCTGATGGTACTCAGCATCTAGACACACCAATGCTCAGCAGAGAACATATCCAATGATGCTCAGTGTCTAAGGACACCCATGTTCTACAGAGAACATATCTGATGATGCTAAGCATCTCGACACACCCATGCTCAGCAGAGAACATATCCGATGATGCTCAGCATGTAAACCCTCCCACGCTCAGCAGAGAACATATCTGATGATGCTCAGTGTCTAGACACTCCCATGATCAGCAGAGAACATATACGATAATGCTCAGTGCCTAGACATACCCATCATCAGCAGAGAACATATCCGATGATGCTCAGTGTCTACACATACCTATGTTCAGCAGAGAATATATCTGATGATGCTCAGCATCTAGACACACCCATGCTCAGCAGAGATCATATCTGATGATGCTCAATGTCTAGACATACCAGTGTTCAGCCGAGAACATATCTGAGGATGTTCAACATCTAGACACACCCGTGCTCAGCAGAGAACATATCCAATGATGCTCAGCATCTTGACACACCCATGCTCAGCAGAGAACATATCTCATGATGCTAAGTGTCTAGACACACCCATGCTCAGAAAAGCACATATCCAGTGATGCTCAGCATCTAGACACACCCATGCTCAGCAGAGAACATATCCAAGGATGCTCAGAGTCTGGACATACCATGCTCAGCAGAGAACATATCCGATGATGTTGAGCATCTGGACACTCCTATGCTCCGCAGAGAACATATCCAATAATGCTCAGTGTCTAAACATACCTATGCTCAGCAGAGAACATATTTGATGATGATCAGTGCCTAGACACACCCATGCTCAGAAGAGAACTCATCCGATGATGCTCAGCGTGTTGACACACCCATGGTCGGCAAAGAACATATCTGATAATGCTCAGTATCTAGACACACCCATGCTCAGCAGAAAACATATCCAATGATGCTCAGCTTGTAAACACTCCCATGCTCAGCAGAGAACTTATCCGATGATGCTCAGCATCTTGACACACCCATGCTCAGCAGAGAACATATCTGATGATGCTAAGTGTCTAGACACACCCATGCTCAGAAAAGCACATATCCAGTGATGCTCAGCATATAGACACACCCATGCTCAGCAGAGAACATATCCGATGATGCGAAGCATCTCAACACACCCATGCACAGCAGAGACAGAGAACATATCCGATGATGCTGAGCATCTGGACACTCCTATGCTCCACAGAGAACATATTGGATGATGTTCAGCGTCTAGAGACACCCATGCTCAGCAGAGAGCATATCTGATGATGATCAGTGCCTAGACACACCCATGCTCAGAAGAGTACATATCCGATGATGCTCATTGTCTAGACACACCCATGTACAGAGGAGAACATATCTGATGATGCTCAGGGTCTAGACATACCTATGTTCAGCAGAGAACATATCTGATGATTCTCCTCGTCTCAACACACCCACACTCAGCAGGAAACATATCCGATGATGCTCAGCTTGTAAACACTCCCATGCTCAGCAGAGAACATATCCGGTGATGCTCAGTGTCTAGACACACCCATGCTCAGTAGAAAACATATCTGATGATGCTCATTGTCTAGAGACTCCCGTCATCAGCAGATAACTTATACGATAATGCTCAGCACCTAGAGATACCCATCATCAGCAGAGAAAATATCTGATGATGCTCAGCGTCTAGACACACCCATGCTCAGCAGAGAATATATCCAATGATCCTCAGCATCTAGACATAACTATGCTCAGCAGAGAACTTATCTGATGATGCTCAGAGTCTAGACACACCCATGCTCAGCAGAGAACATATCCGATGATGCTCAGCATCTAGAGACACCCATGCTCAGCAGAAAACATATCCAATGATGCTCAGTGTCTACACATAACTGTGCTCAGCAGAGAACTTTCAGATGATGCTCAGCAGCTAGACAAACCAAGGCTCAGCACAGAACTTATCTGATAATTCTCACTCTCTATACATACCTATAATCAGCCACGAACGTATCCGATGATGCTCAGTGTGTAGACATACCCATGCTCAGCCGAGAACATATCCCAGGATGCTCAAAGTCTAGACACAACCATGCTCAGAAGAGAACTTATCCGATGATGGTCAGCGTCTAGACAAACCCATGCTCAGCAGAGAAAATATCCGATGATGCTCAGCATGCAGACACACCCATGCTCAGAAGAGAACCTATCCGATGATGCTCAGAATCTACACACACCCATGCTCAGCAGAGAGCATATCAAATAATACTAAGTGTCTAGCCATACGTAGGCTCAGCAGAGAAAATATCTAATGATGCTCAGCATCTAGCCAGTCCCATGCTCAGCAGAGAACAGATCCGATGAGGCTCAGTATCTAGACACAACCATGCTCAGCAAAGAATATATCCGATGATGTTCAGCATCTATACACACATACTCAACAGGGAACATATCTGATAATGCTCATTCTCTTACCTTATCTATGCTCAGGAGAGAACATATCCAATGATACTCATCATCTAGACACACCCATGCTCAGCAGAGAACATATCTGATGATGCTCAGTGGCTAGACACACCCATGCTCAGTAGAGCATATCCAATGAGGCTCACTGTCGACACATACCTAAATTCAGCAGAGAACGTATCCGATGATGAAACGCATCTACACACACCAATGCTCAGCAGAGAACATATCCGATGATGCTCAGCGTCTAGACACATTCTTTCCCAGAAGAGAACTTATACTGTGATGCTCAGCGTCTAGACAAACCCATGCTCAGCAGAGAACCTATCTGATGATGCTCAACATCTAGACACACCCATGCTCAGCAGAGGACATATCCGATGATGCTCAGTGTCTAGACATAGCTACGTGAAGGAGATAACATATCTGATGATGCTCTCATCAAGACACACCCACACTCAGCAGAGAACATATCTGATGATGCTCAGCGTCTAGACACACCCATGCTCAGCAAAGAAAATATCTGATGATGCTCAGCATCCAAACACACCCATGCTCACCAGAGAGCATATCAAATAATACTAAGTGTCTAGCCATACATAGGCTCAGCAGAGAAAATATCTGTTGATGCTCAGCGTCCAGCCAGTCCCATGCTCAGCAGAGAACAGATCCGATGAGGCTCAGCATCTAGACACACCCATGATCAGCAGAGAACATATCTGATGATGCTCATTCTCTTACCTTATCTATGCTCAGCAGAGAACATATCCAATGACACTCGGCGTCTAGACACAACCATGCTCAGCAGAGAAAATATCTGATGATGCTAAGCGTCTAGCCAGTCCCATGCTCAGCAGAGAACATATCCCATGATGCTCAGAGTCCAGACACAACCATGCTCCGAAGAGAACTTATCCGATATTTGTCAGCATCTAGACAAACCCATGCTCAGCAGAGAACATATTCGATGATGCTCAGTGTCTAGACATACCTATGCTCAGCAGAGAACATATCTGATGATGCTCAGTGGCTAGACATACCTATGCTCAGTAGAGCATATGCAATGAGGCTCACTGTTGACACATACCTAAATTCAGCAGAGAACGTATCCGATGATGAAAAGCATCTAGACATACCAATGCTCAGCAGAGAACATATCCAATGATGCTCAGCGTCTAGACAAACCCATGCTCAGCAGAGAATCTATCCGATGATGCTCAACATCTAGACGCACCCATGCTCAGTAGAGGACATATCCGATGTTGCTCAGTGTCTAGACATAGCTACGTTAAGCAGATAACATATCTGATGATGCTCATCATCTAGAAACAGCCACACTCAGCAGAGAACATATCCGATGATGCTCAGCGTCTAGACACACCGATGCTCATCAGAGACAATATCTGATGATGCTCAGTGTCTAGAAACACCGATGCTCAGCAGAGAACATATCCGATGATGTTCAGTGTCTAGACATACCTATGTTCAGCAGAGAACATATCCAATGATGCTCAGTGTCTACACACACCCATGCTCAGCAGAGAACATATCTGATGTTTCTGAGCGACTAGAAACACCAATGCACAGCAGAGAACATATCGGATGATGCTCAGCGTCTAGACAAACCCATGCTTAGCACAGAACATACCTGAAAATGCTCAGTGTCAAGACATACCTATTCTCAGCAGAACAAATATCTAATGATGCTCAGTGTCTGGACACACCCATGCTCAGCAGAGAACATATCCGATGATGCTCACTGTCTAGACATACCCATGCTCAGCAACAGCCTATCATAAGATGCTCAATGTCCTTACACCCCCATGACCAGCAGAGAACATATCCGTTTATGCTCAGTGTCTACACACTCCCATGCTCCCAGACAACTTATCTGATGATGCTCAGTGTCTAGACATACCTATGATTAGCAGAGAACATATCTGAGGCTGCTCAGTGTCTAGACAAACCCATGCTCAGCAGAGAACATATCCAATGATGATCAGTGTCTAGACATACCCATGCTCAGCAGAGAACATATCCGATGTTGCTCAGCGTCTAAAAACTCCCATGCTCAGCAGAGAACATATTTGATGATGTTCAGCATCTAGACACACCGATATTCAGCAGAGAACATGTCAGATAATGCTCAGTCTCTTGACATACCTATGTTCAGCAGAGAACATATCTGATGATGCTCAGCACCTAGACACACCTATGCTCAACAGAGAACATATTCAATAAGGCTCATTATCTTGACATACCTATGCTAAGCAGAGAACATATCTGATGATGCTTAGTGTCTAGACACACCCACACCCAGCAGAGAATATATCTGATGATTATCAGTCCCTAGACATACCTATGCTCAGCAGAGAACATATCTGATTATGCTCAGTGTCTAGACACACCCATGCTCAGCAGAGAACGTATCCGATGATCCTCAGCATCTAGCCACACCTATGCTCAGCAGAGAACATATCTGACGATGCTCAGTGTCTAGACACACTCATGTTCAGGAGAGAACATATCCGATGATGCTCAGTGTCTAGACACTTCCATGCTCAGCAGAGAACATATCCAATAATGCTCAGCGTCTAGACATATCCATCCTCAGCAGAGAACATATCTGATTATGCTCAGAGACTAGATACACCCATGCTCAACAGAGAACATATCCGATGATGTGAAGTTTCTAGACACACCCATGTTCAGCAGAGAACCTATGCTATGATGTTCAACATCTAGACACTCCCTTGATCTGTACAGAATAGATTCGATGATGTTCAGCATCTAGAAACACCCATGCTAGGCAGGGAACATATCAGATAAAGCTCAGTGTCTAGACATAACTATGCTCAGCAGAGAACATATCCAAAGATGATCAGCATCTATACATACCCATGCTCAGCAGAGAACATATCTGATGATGCTCAGCATCTAGACACACTCAAGCTCAATAGAAAATATATCCGATGATGATCCCCATCTAGACACACCTATATTCAGCAGAGAACATATCCAATACTGCTCAGTCTCTTAGCATACCTATGCTCACCAGAGAATATATCTGATGATGCTCATCTTCTAGACACAGCCCTGCTCAGCAGAGAACTTATCCAATGATGCTCAGTGTCTAGACATACCTATTTTCAGCAGAGAACATAACTGATGATGCTCATCGTCTACACACACCCATACTCAACAAAGAACATATCCGATGCTGCTAAGAGTCTAGACATACCTATGTTCACCAGAGAACATATCTAGACATAGCCATGCTCAACAGAGAACATAACTGAGGATGCTCAGGGTCTGGACATACCCATGCTCAGGAGAGAATATATCCAATGATGCTCAGCATATAGACACACCCAAGCTCAGCAGAGAACATATCCAATGATGCTCAGTGTCTAGACACTCCTGTGCTCAGCAGAGAACATATCCAATAATGCTCAGTATCTTGACATACGTATGCTAAGCACAGAACATATCTGATGATGCTCAGCATCTAGACACAGCCATGCTCCACAGAGAACATATCTGATGATACTCAGTGTCTAGACACACCCATGCTCAATAGAGAACATATCCTATGATGCTCAGCATCTAGACACGCCCATCCTCAGCAGAGAGCATATCCAATAATGGTCAGTGTCTAGACATACCTATGCTCAGCAGAGAATGTATCTGATTATGCTCCACATCTAGATACACTCATGCTCAACATAGAATGTATCTGATGATGCTCAACGTCTAGACACTCCCTTGCTCCGCAGAGAATACATGCCATGATGTTCAGCATCTAGAAACACCCATGCTCAGCAGAGAACATATCTGAAAATGCTCAGTGTCCAGACATACCTATGCTCAGCAGAGAACATATCTGATGATGCTCCATGTCTAGACACACCCATGCTCAGCAGAGAACATATCTGTTGATGCTCAGTGTCTAGACATAACTATGCTCAGCAGAGAACATATCTGATGATGCTAAATGTCTAGACATACCGTTGCTCACAAGAGAACATATCCGATGATACTCATTGTCTATACATACCTGTGTTCAGCTGAGAGCATATTCGATGATGGTCAGCGTCTAGACACACCCATGCTCAGCAGAGACATATCTGATGATTCCCAGCGACTATAAACACCCATGCTCAGCAGAGAACATATCCAATGATGCTCAGCGTCTAGACACTCCAATGTTCAGCAGAGTATATATCTGATGATGCTCAGCATCTAGACATACCCATGCTCAGCAGAGAACATATCCAATGATGCTCAATGTCTAGACACTCTAGTGCTCAGCAGAGAATGTTTTTAATGATGGTCAGTATCTAGAAACACCGATGCTCAGCAGAGAACATATCCGATAATGCTCAGTGTGCAGACATACCTATGCTCAGCAGAGAACTTACCTGATGATGCTCAGTGTCTAGACACACCCATGCTCAGCAGAGAACCTATCTGATGATGCTCAGAATCTAGACAAACCAGTTCTCAGCAGAGAACATAGCTGATGATGCTCAGCATCTAAACACACCCATGCTCAGTAGAGAACATATCCAATGATGTTCAGCATCTAGGCACCCACATACTCAGCAGGGAACATATCCAATAATGCTCAGTCTCTTGCCATACCTATGTTGAGCAGAGAACATATCCAATGATACTCAGCATCTAGACACACCCATTCTCAGAAGAGAACTTATCCAATGATGCTCAGTGTCTAGACAAACCTATTCACAGCAGAGAACATATCTGATGATGCTCAGCATCCAGACACGCCCATGCTCTTCAGAGAACATAGCCGATGATGTTCAGCATCTAGACACACCCATGCTCAGCAGAGGACATATCTGATGATGCTCAGTGTCTAGACATAGCTATGTTAAGCAGGTAACATATCTGATGATGCTCATCATCTAGACACACCCATGCTCAGCAGAGAACATATGTGATTATGCTCAGTGTCTACACACACATTCTCAGCAGAGAACATATCCGATGATGATCGGTGTCTAGACATACCTATGTCCAGCAGAGAACCTATGTAATGATGCTCAGAGTCTAGACACACCCATGCCCAGCAGAGAACGTATCCGATGATGTTCAGTGTCTAGACATATGTATGTTCATCAGAGAACATATCTGATGATGCTCAGCATCTAGACAATCCCATGCTCAGCAGAGAACATAACCGATTATGCTCAGCGTCTAGAAATACCCATGCTCAGCAGAGAAAATATCTGATGAAGCTAGGCAGAGAACATATCCGATGATGCTCAGCATCTAGACATACCCCTGGTCAGCAGAGAACATATCTGATAATGCTCAGTGCCTAGGCATACCAATGCTCAGCAGAGAATATATCTGATGATTCTCAGCTTCTAGACACACCCTTGCCAAGCAGAGAAGATATCCGATGATCTTCAGCATCTACATACACATACTCAGCAGAGAACATATTCCATGATGCTCAGTGTCGAGAAACACCCATGCTCAGCAGAGAACACACCCGATGATGCTCAGCATGTAGACACACCAGTGCACAGCAGAATATATCCAATGATGCTCAGTGTGTAGACACACCCATGCTCAGGAGAGAACCTATTGGTGATGATCAGCATCTAGAGACACCAATGCACAGCAGAGAATTTATCCGATGATGCTAAACATCTAGACACACCCATTCTCTGCAGAGAACATACCTGATGATTCTCAGTGTCTAGACAAATCCATGCTCAGCGGAGAATATATCTGATAATGATCAGCGTCTAGACATAATCATGCTCAGCAAAGAACAAATCCGATGATGTTCAGCGTCTAGACACACCCATATTCAGCAGAGAAGATATCCGATAATGCTCCATCTCTTGACATACCTATGCTCAGCAGACAACATATCTGATGATGCTCAGATTCTAGGCACACCCATGCATAGCAGAGAACATATCCGATGATGCTCAGTGTCTAGACATACCTATGTTCAGCAGAGAATATATCTGATGATGCTCAGTATCTAGACACACCCATGCTCAGCCAAGAACATATCTTATAATGCTCAGTGTCTAGACATACCTATGATCAGTAGAGAAAATATCCGGTGTTGCTTCAGCGTCTAGACACCCACATGCTCAGCAGAGAACTTATCCGATGATGCTCAGCCTCAAGACACACACATGCTCAGCAGATAACATATCCAATGATGCTCAACGTCTAGACACACCCATGCTCAGCAGAGAACGTATCCGATGATGCTCAGCGTCTAGCCACTCCCATGCTCAGCAGAGAACAGATCCAATGATGCTCAGCATCTAGACACACCCATGCTCAGCAGAGAATATATCAGATGATCCTCAGCATCTAGACACACCCATTCTCAGCAGAGAACTTATCCGATGAAGTTCAGCATCTAGACACATACATACTCAGCAGAGAACATACCTGATAATGCTCAGCTCTTAGACATACCTGCGCTCATCAGAGAACATATCTGATGATGCTCAGCATCTAGACACATCCATGCTCAGCAGAGAACATATCCGATGATGCTCAGTGTCTAGACATAACTATGCTCAGCAGACAACATATCAGATGATGTTCAGCAGCTAGACACACCCATGCTCAGCAGAGAACATATCTGATGATGCTCACTGTCTAGACATACCTATATTCAACAGCAAACGTATCCAATGATGCTCAGCATCTAGACATACCCATGCTCAGCAGAGAACATATCCAATGATGCTCAGCGTCTAGACACAACCATGTTCAGAAGAGAACTTATCTGATGATGGTCAGTGTCTACACACACCCTTGCTCATCAGAGAACATATCTGATTTAAGGCTTACTTCATAAGATAGAGCTCATACCTAGCATTGTTATCAGGACCAAGAACCTGTGTCTAGACAGGTTACAGGCCATAGGAGAGAACATACTACTGTTAATCTGACAAATGGACTAGTATTAATCCGAGTCCTAATCATAGATAAATGTAATTTCTTGCAACATATAGATATTAACATAGAGATCCACAACTTATCAATGTGCAGAAAATAAAAGATTTTAAGAGTGCTCAGTCTTAAATGGGATACCTATATCACACTCTCTCCTCCCAAGACTCAGGAATCATTGCTGAAGAGGAGTTAGAAAAATTATTAGGGCCAGGGGTGGTGGATGAATGTAAGGAAACCCTGTTTTCTAGACACAACCAGGCAATCACACATATGAGCCTGTGGCTCTTATAGTAGTATACACAAGACCTATTGTCCAAACCCAAGCCAGACACAACCCTGAGACAGGTAAGCAAAAAGCCCCCCCCCCCCGCCCCAGCTGAGCAACTATTAGCAATTTAAAACTGCTGGGAGAGGGAGTCAGTTTTCTTTAGGGTGCCATGTCACGTAGGCTGACCAGGCTTCAGGGAATGGACCCACACTCATGAATATTTGGGGAACATAAATTAGACTCTATAGTTCTTTTAAAAATAAATCGTAGAGGACATGAAGTCAAGGGGTAGTAAGTTTGGGATGGAGATGGAGGAACAAGGTCTGAATATGATCAAAATACAGTCTCAATGAATCAGTAAAAATATTTTTAAGCAATAGGTATAGACAAATACTACTCACCCTTAATCAGAAAAGCCCCTTTGCCAGTGAATAGCAGTGAATTCAGAGACAGTGGCTACTCAAAAGCCATTTATACCATTCCCTCAGGCTTGGGGAACACCGAGAAAAAAGGTTTTGAAATACCA
Source organism: Rhizomys pruinosus (assembly GCA_009823505.1). NCBI lineage: Eukaryota > Metazoa > Chordata > Mammalia > Rodentia > Spalacidae > Rhizomys > Rhizomys pruinosus. The sequence goes on from VZQC01004541.1 coordinate 1,037,269, forward strand.
TCTTCCAGGAAAAATACAACAAGTACAATCACAAATTCACATCAGCTGATTTCTGCACTGAGGCTACACAGCATTGGGCCTGTCAGTCATTCATGAATCAGGTAGGAGAACAGAGGGCTCTAGCCCTTATAAATGGCTATGGACCCTGTTTCGAAAAGACCAAAAAAAAAAAAAAAAAAAAAAAGGCTATGGACAGATTGTGGGAAATGGAGTATTGCTGTTGTCTACCTGCCTGTGAGCCCACCAGACATTCTCCAGGGACTAACTCCAAACAGATGATCATACAGATAGCCCTGGTTGAATTCAGTGGGTCAAAATAAATCAAAGGACATGAATCTGGGAAAGGGATATAGGGGTAGGAGCTGATATGAGAGGGGGATAATAGAAGGCAAGAAAGAGAGTACATTATATACATGGATGAAACTGTCAAAGAAGAAGCTTAATTAATGAAAATTTTAATTTGTTGGGCACTTAAGAGTGCCAACTGCTCTTGCAGAGAACCTGGGTTCAATTCCCAGCAACCACATGGCTGCTAAGACCGTCTTTAAGCCAGGTGTGATGGTGCATGCCTTTAATCCTAGCACTTGGGAGCCAGAGGCAGCAGATCTCTGTGAGTTCAAGGCCAGCCTGGTCTACAGAGTGAGCTCCAGGCCAGCTGGGGCTACAGGGAGACCCTGTCTCAAAAAAATACAAAAAAATTTAATTTGTCAAAAATAGAAAAATTCTAAATATATATGCACCTGATAATATAGCTTCAAAATAGGCAGAAATATAAGTTAACCAAGTAAAGACATAGACAACTGACAGTCATACTAGGGTGCATTTTAACTACTACTTTGGGGAAATGAAAGATTGAACAGAAAATCTCTCTCTGCTTCCTGTGCTCATTGGAAGATGTGACCCTCAGCTTTCTGCTCCAGCTCCTGCCACCATGTGTCCCACCACAATGGACTCTAATCCCCTGGAACCATCAATTGTAAGCTCAGATAAACTCTTCTTTTTATAAGTTCCCTTGGTCTTGGTGGTTTTCACAGCAACAGAAAAGTGACTGTGGCTACTACAGTTTTTGGTACCAGGAATGGGATGTTGGTTGTGAAGAACTTGACCATGTGGGTGTTTGGAGAAATGTGGAAGACTTTGGAACTTTGGGCTAGAAAAGCTGTTGACTGCTGTAAGCAGAGCTTAATGGGCCATTCTAGCAGAAGCCTAGAAGAAAGCAGTGCTGCTGAGAAAAAATGTATTTCCAGAGGAAAATAAAGACTAAAGTAGCAACTGGGATATTTTATCAAAGAGTCTGTCTGCAGTGTGCCCACAGCCCAAATGTTTGCCTGAGGCTAAACTGAAAAGTAATGGACTAATTTCTTTGCCAGAAGATATTTCAAGACAACCTAATGTAGAAATGGTGGTGTGGCTATTAATGGTGAATATTATACTCTGTATAATATTCGACAGTGGGGGCTGGAGAGATGGCCTAGAGGTTAAGAGCACCAACTGCTCTTGCAGAGGACCCGGGTTCGATCCCCAGCACCCACATGGCAGCTGAAAACCATCTTTAACTCCAGTTCCAGGGGAATCTGACGCCCTCTTCTGACCTCTGCGGCATTGCACGACATGGGTGCGCAAACCTACATGCAGACAGTACACTCATACACATAGAAAAATAAATAAAATTAAAAAAAATATTCAACAGTGAAAAAGAGTAAATGGGGCAGAAATACAGAATGTACAGTCTGGATCTAAAAAGTGCACTAGGAAGATTAATGGTGGAGCCAAATCGTGTCCTGAAGGAGAAGATCTTTTGATAAGGAAATTAAACTGATTAAGGAGAGGCCTAGAGATTTACAAGTAAACAATGGAAAGAGTGAGATTAAAGTGATTAAGGAGAGGCCTCCAGATTTACAAGTAAACAATGGGAAGAATATCTTTAGGGCAAGACAATACCCAGCTAAGCCTCCAACTTTTGAAAGGAAAATGCTGAATGGGTTTTCTACTCCAAAAAGTCCAGGACAGAGAAAAGTTTCAAATGTGGTTGAAATAGGCCAGGGTCCATCCTGGCAGCCAAATTTGCAGCCAAACTTGGCAGTTTTGTTCATGTGGTGCTGGCTTTAGAGGCATGAAGGAGGCAAGAGTGAAGGGGTCATCAGTTCTTCCCCGAGGTTTCAGAGAGCTGCAGAGGCCAGGCAGAGTGCAGCAGGGGTGTCCCTGCATAAAGAAGGGCCTGATAGGCCATTTCATGAAGCTGTAAAGGTGAAGCCAGGTTGGCAGTGGAGACCCCAGGAAGACATTTGAAATGCCAGAGCTGTGAGCTATTTGCCAAGGAAAGCTGCATATAGGGAGTGGTACCAGCCTAAGGAAGAGATGCATGTTGCATGCAAAGCTGGAAGAGCTGAGCCATCTAAGCCCTTTGGGAGTCAAGTCCCAGAAGTCGCACATGGAGCAACTGGACTTGGTGTTTTCCCCACTGGTTTTCGGTCTTGTTTTGGTCCAGTATTTCCTCACTATGCTTCTATTCCTCCCTTTTGGAATGGGAATGTGTATTCAGTTCCACTGTATGTTGGGAGTATGTAATTTGTCTTTTGATTTTACAGAAGTTTACAGTTAAGAGATTGGCCTGGATCTCAGAAGAGGCTTTGGACTGTAGACTTTTGAATAAAATTGAGACTGGTAAAGACTATGGGGACTTTTCAAGTTGGATTAAATGCATTTTGCATTTTATATGGTCATGAGCCTATGGGGGCCAAGGAGTGCAATGTGGTGGTTTGAATGATAATGTCCCCCATAGGCTTCAAGTATTCAGATATTTTGTCCCCAGTTGATGGCACTATTTTGGGAGACCTTAGAAGGTGTGGCCATGCTGGAGGAAGTATGTCACTGGGGACAGGCTTAGTGAATTTAACAAGCCTTGCTAGTCTCTAGTTGTACTCTCTCTTCTTCCTGTGCTCATTGGAAGATGCAAACCTCAGCTTTCTGCTCCAGCTCCTGCCACCATGCCTCCCCCAACAATGGACTCTAATTCCCTGGAACCTTCAATTGTAAGCTCAAATAAACTCTTCCTTTTATAAGTTAAAAAAAAAAAGAAAGATTGAACAGAAAATCAATACAATTCAGCAATTTGTACATTACAATTAACTATCACAGATACCTCACCTAAATGCAGATAGAGGCCTTCTTTGTGTGCACAATGAATGATACTTTCCAACTTTGACCACAGGCTCAGCCATCAAGCCCAATACATGTAAAAGAACTGACAGTGATAGAGCCTAAGCTGGTTGGTTGTCAAGTTGACTGGATTGAGGGATGTCTGCATTTGCAAAGCAGGCTTCTGGGTGACCGTGATGTTGTTCTTGGAGATGATTATATCAGAAGGGCTCTGACCTAACCAATGGTTTAATCATTTTTTCTTTTTTCCATTTTTATGCATATGATATATGTGTGTGTGTGCATTTTTGCATGTGTGTGAGCACATGTGTATGTAGGTGCATGTGTATGTGAGTACTTGTGCTACTCACATATGGCTAGTCTTGCTAACTAGCTTGCTCTAGGAATCTTTGTCTCTGCCTTCCTAGGCTGGAGTTACAGGTGGGCCATCACTCCCACTCAACATTTACATGGGTTTCTGAAGATCCAAACTCCAATTCTCATGCTTGTGTGGTAAGCATTTAATCACTGAGCCATCTCCCCAGCCTGTTAAATCTTTTGAAAGATTCATAAAATGTGACATTATTGGGGGGGGTCTGACTGAAGGAAGCAGGTCACAGGGGGGCATGTCCCTGGGGTAGTACTTTGACTTGCCCCAGTGGACTGACTCTTAAACCTTGAACCAAAATAAATAATTCTGCCTTTAAGTTGTTTTTGTCAAATATTTTGTCACAGCAACAATAAGACACAGAGATGAAACTTCCTGCCAATTATCATATCAAACCAGAAATACATAAAAGCAAGTAGAAAAATTTCTAAATGTTCAAAAATTAAGCAGCACACTTTTAACATAAGTGAAAGCAAAATAAGTAAAAGTACAATTTAAAATTATTTGAATTAAACGATAATGCAAATATGACATATCAAAGCACTATAATGAAGCTAAAATAGTAATAATGGGAAACTCTGGTAACTAGAGAGATGGTTAAGCAGTTAAGAGCATTTGCTGCTCTTGCAGGACCTGGGTTCAGCTCCCAGCATCCACTTGGGAACTAACAACTGTATGTAACTCTAGTTTCAGGGAATCTACCTCCCTCAGTGCCAAAGGGCACTGAATACATACATACACAAGGCACATGCAGGCAAAAACATTCATACAATAACTAAGTAACATGTAGGATCCACAGAGGGGTTCGATGTTTATGGCAATCTGAGGCTTTTCTTCCTTTCAATGTTCAGACGGGTCAACCTTTCAGTTGCCGCTTTTTGGTACATCCTACTCAATGCAAAGCTGTATCTTTTCTTTCTCAGCCATTAAGTTGGTGACATTTTGTCCTGTTGGAACAAACAAATCTTTTCCCGTAGTTAGTTTTAAGATTTGAATTGCAAGGTTTTTGACGAAAAGGTTTCATGTCTGTCTGTATCCCCCCCCCTTTTTTTTTAACCCATGAGTCTCCAGAAGACATCTGTATTATACATAACTATAGGGTGGAATCAAGGCACAGATTTCATCAAATTCACCCATGTTGTTTTGGGTGACTATATATGATTAACTTGGGAAGCAAACTTAATTTTTACGTTAAATCATCTTAAAGAGAATGCTACAAGGTGATACTGTACAACAGAGAAATTATAGAGAACATTTGTATGTGCCAATCCCAAAGTTATTGCTCTACAGATTTTATGTAAAACAAATGTGGACAACAGCGAATTATATCTACATTTAACTCAGATGCATTACCGTTTTTATCAGAGTCTGTAAACCAATGTTGTTTAATATACACATATTTACATTTACTAAGTCCTAAAACACCATGTATCCTGTAGACAGTGTCTAGGAGAAACTGGGCACTTGCTGAACTCACGTCAATTAAATATGCCTTAATCGAATATACACCCGTGTCCCTCGAACCCCTCTGTGGATCCTACATTAACAACTATTTATAATGAGTCCTAATGAAACATATACCTTCTAGGTGCAACAAAGGTTTTGATATGAGAGACTTTCTTGCCTTCCCCCCATAGAATAAGGAGAAATATGACGATGATGAGGTCGTTCTCCAACTGTAAATTGGAGACAACTATTATAGAGGTAATCTCTTATAAAACCGGTAAAAATGCCTTCTTTAATTGACTAATAGACATAAGAACTGTGAAAAGGATTATACTCTGTTCAGAACCAAATATAATACTGAAGTCCTTGGGCTATGCACTTAGGCAAAGTATATTAATGCAGGAGCTCTGACATCAGCAATGGGTTGTTCTACCAGGGGGATGTTGGCCAGGGGATCCAAGGCCCCACAAAAGGTAAGGGCTCCTTGCCTCTAAGTTGGGATACCTGCAGGAGGAGAGGCGATAAGACCCTGCTGCCGAAGACCTGACATTAACATGGGAGGGATCTATTGAGACCGCACATGCAAGTGTACAGATGGCCTCTGGAATGCCAGAGAGTGTTACCAAAGGCCACTAAACCAATAAAGCAAATATGGGTCTCCCTGAGTCAAGCAAGACTCCACCATCAGCACCAGCTACACCTCACCTGCCTGGAAATACTGTGCAGCAGAGGCAGCCATATGCCTGTATATCCCAAATCTAATTGGCTATTGGCTCTCTCCTTGGAGGAATAACCCATGGCTGATGCCACAAGCTTACATCCTCTACAGGTTAGGAGATGTTATAAGCCACAGTAAGACCCTGTCATATTTAACAGGGGGGAAAATGTAATTCATGGATTAACATATCCAAACATATGTGTCTATGCCAAAGTAACCTACCATAACTATTAGTGCTGCTTAAATACCTATATATCTAATTGCTTGTGCTTCATTAGTAGGATCGAAAAGTTACTCCTGGACAAACTGTCAGCCCATGAAAGGAAACAGCCAGAATTGACCAGAGGCCAAGTCAACAGCTCCAGAGAGAGTGGACTGTTTTACTTCTCATCCACCTGTGCCCCTTTTCTAAGCCTAGGGAACAATCTGCGGAAGAGGGGGTGTGGTAGAATGTAAAGGCTGCGATTGGGGTGAATGGTGAAACTACAGCAATGTAGTCTGGACACTCATTTGATGAACTTGGTTGAACAAACAACCTGTCACCCCCCACTGGATGGTGGGGCTGTGGGGGTTTGGGCACAACAGCCTGCAGATTGGTTTTGCACGAAGGATGCTTGTACTCATGGATTATCACTTATAGCTAAAAAATGAAAAAAAAACTGAGAGAAAGATGCAGGACAGTTATGGAAGAATGCATGATCTGGGATGGGGTGGGGGTGGGGGGGAAGGGAAAGGGAAATATGCCTGATCTGAATTGGAAAATGATGTATGAAATGCACAAAGCATCAATAAAAATTAAATTTAAAAAAAGATCAATGTAAAAAATAAATAAATAAATAGAAAAAACAAAAATAAAAACAAAAAAATAACTAAGTAAATAAATAATTGTAAGACTGAGGCTGCAGAGATGGCTCAGTGGTAAGAGCATTTGCTTTGCTGTTTAATCATGAGGACCAGAGTTTGGATCCCAGCACCCACCTTACAAGGTATCTTGCAAATGCCTGTTAACTCCAGCTCTGGGAGATCTGACTTCTGCATGCACACCTGCACACACACTTAAAAATGTTAAAGGTAGTAATGAAAGGGCGCTTCTAGAGCTCACAGAACATCATGCTCTCTCCCCTTGAGTTCAGGAAGGAATGGAAATACCTACTATACCATTTCTAGTCAGTGTTTTACTAAGTACTTGCCAATGCAATAATACAAGAAAGAAAAACAAAAAGTCTAAGGATTGAAAAGATTTATAGATTGTTCATGAGGAAAATCTGAGTCTTACTAGAACTTCTAGATGTATTTAGTGAGGTCATCAAATACCAAGTCAGTACATGAAAATCAACTAAACTTCCACATATAAGGAATGATTAGAAAATGAAACTTGAGGGCTGGGAACATGGGTCAGCTGGGAAGGTGCTTGTTCCACACAAACATGAAGACCTGAGTTTGGTCCCAGCACCCAGGTAAAAGCCAGGCAGGGCAACCCACAGTCATTCCAGCCCCAGGGAGGCAACAGCAGGAGCATCCCTGGGGTTTGCTGGCCAGCCAGTCCAGCTGAATCAATGAGCTCCAGGTGCAGTGAGGGGCATCAACCTCTGGCCTCCACACAATGTACACACGCACATAAACACATACAGGGAAATAAAACAAAAAGCTGTCATCTATAGCAGCATTTAAAAACATCAAGTATATAGAAGTAAATCTTCCAAAAGATGTATTGTACATCTACATACTGAAAATAACTAACCAGTGCTGGGCAAAATTACCTAACTGAATGTTAAGATGTTAATTCTTCCCCCAAACTAATCCATAAATCTAATGTAAACAAGAGCTTCAGCCCTCACAGGATACATGGATGCGTGTGAGTTAATGTGGTCCTAAAATTTCTATGGCAGTGTAAAATCAAAGGGAACCTGGGCAAACTTGCAGAACAAGATCAGAGGACTTAAAGCATCACATTTATTTAATTTACTATAAAGCCATTGGAAATAAAACACTGGCATAGAATAAGAGTGGAGAGAACGAGAAGCACAGCAGAATGGGAAGCCCGGTGCAGCCTGGGTCCACTGCGAAGGTGCAGACAGAACTGAGGCTGGGGAGTACCAAGGCCGGCCTCACTGCATCCCATCAAGTTGTGGGTCCACTGCGAAGGTGCAGACAGAACCGAGGCTGGGGAGTACCAAGGCCGGCCTCACTCCATCCCATCAAGTTGTGGACCTGAAATGTGTGGGGTGAAATGATAAAGTTTCTAAAAGAAAAAAAGATACTATCAGGGGACAGGGAGTAGACAGATTCTTAACTAGGGCACAAAAGCACTTGTTATAGAAGAAAAGATTAACAATTAGTTATCACTAAAACCAGATTATGGAAGTAGTCATTAAGACTGAAATCTGAGGGGCTGGAGAGATGGCCTAACGGCTCTTGCAGAGAACCCGGGTTTGATCCCCAGCACCCACATGGTAGCTGAGAACTGTCTGTAACTCCAATTCCAGGAGAACTCCAATTCCAGGGGAATCCGACACCCTCTTCTGACCTCTGCGGCATTGCACAACATGGGTGTACAGACCTGCATGCAGACGGTACATTCATACGCTAGAAAAATAAATAAATAAATAAATTTTTTAAAGACTGAAATCTGAAATGTATAGATTCTTATAAGTATTTATCTTTAGAGATTTTCAGTTTTTTTTTTTTTCTGTCTTTTTTGAGATAGGGTCTCCCTTTAGTCCCAGCTGGCCTGGAGCTTGCTATGTAGACCAGGCTGGCCTTGAACTCACAGGGATCTGCCTGCCTCTGCTTCCAAGTGCTGGGATTAAAGGTGTGTGCCACCACACCCGGCCTAGAGATTTTATTTTTAATTTATGTGTATATGTGTCTGTATGTATGTGCATGTAAGTGCAGTGTCCATGGGGGCCAGAAGATGGCCTACATAGATCTGACGCAAAATTAGTATTCAGAATGTACAAGAAATTCTTACAAATCAGTAAAACCCACCTTAATAATAGCCAAGATAGTGGATGTAAAAGAAATGTAAACTGAAATCACATTAAGGCTGGTATCCCCCACCAGAAGGCCCAAATTGCAAGGCCAACTGTATGACAGGCAGGGGTTCCCCAGGGGTATACCTGTACCTCCTGTAAAGCTAAGTGTACCCATCCATGACACCGTTGTTTGAGTCTCAAATATTTTAGATATTTGCAAATTAAAGTGTAAGTGCAAGAACCCACTAGATAAAGGGAAGCACAGGCTTTCAGCCAAGAGCCACCAGAACAGCCTCTCGCACCAACACACCAGATTTCCCACAGTTCGCAAACAGAGCTGGAGGCTGCCCAACCTGTACCTCAGGGCCTCCCACATCCCCTGCCTCCACCAACCTCTCTTTCCTACAGCCCTGGGAGCCCTAAAGAACCCGGGTCCCGCGCAGTACACACTATTTTCTTATTTGCGGTCTCCATCCGAAGAAGTGGAAGCCGGCTTCTTGCTCAAGCCCTCGCCCAGGTCCATGCCTGCTTCCCGTAGCTGGTTCCTCTGACCCCCAGGCCCTGCATAGGGCAGAGAGGTCAGACATGGCCAGGGGTGTTGGGGCGGGGTTCTGAGGCCTAAACTGTGGGAGTGAGATTTGGAGAGGAGGTCTGGGACGGTGGGACAGGTCATGGGCTTGACTACAGGTCTGGGGGTGAGAAGCAGCTGTCAGGTGGAGAGGAAGGTCAGTGGGGGAGGGCGAGTGGGGAGAGGGTGAGAACGAGGTTGGAGTAGTAGGCCGACAGCTAAGGAGGAGACATGTCAGGGTATGGGGTTGCGGGGGAGGTGAGTCTGCAGGCCAGGTGGGAGGTCCAAATGAACCGAGGAGTGATTAGGGGTGGGTACAGGCCTGGGGGTAAGAATGGGAGGTCAGGGATGGGGCACAGGTTTGCGTTAGGGAGGGGAGGAGGTTAAGGCGTTTGAAGACTAGGCGGGAAGGTGGGGGAAACAGGTTTAATAGGCGGATGGGATGGAAGTGGACAGGCCTCGGGTTCTAGGGAGCAAGGTCTGGGGTTCCAATGGGAGGGGGCGGGGTTCAGAGCGCGCAGTGGGAGGGGGACCTGAGTCAGGTCTGGAGGAGAAGGGTGCTCACCTGGGACCCACGTCCTGTGCTCCAGCCCCGAGCAACCAGCCCCAGCTGCTGCGCGCATTGTGCAGACCCCTGGCTCTGGCGGCGGTGACCAGGGCGAGTGGCGCGGCGCCCCACTCGGGGCGTGGAGCTTCGTGGGCGCGCGGGTGGCCGCGGCGGCGATGGTGGGGGCGGCGGGGGTGGCGTGGGAGGGGCGAGAGAGGGGCATCCTCCGGGGTCGGCGCGCAGGGGACAGTGGGCTCGCCTCGGCCCGGACCCCGCGGGGGGGCCCATGCGTGTCAGGGTTATCCCACTAGTGCGGGAATCCCCCGCCTGTTCACTTGCTTCGGATCCACATCTCCCACACAGCTGTCAGGGTCACACAGACTACCCTGGCACTCAGCCTCCTCCAAGTCACAAAGACCAGGGTCACACCCTGCCCCACCCTCGGTTTCCTCTTCTCTGGCTCCCCTGATGCATAGGCCAGAGGTAGGTGTGAGTGTCAGGGTTCATCTGGCAGGTGTTCTGCACAGTTCATTGGCCCCTCCACAGATGAGTGTCCCCTGTGTTTGGGGTGGCCAGGGGAGGTCCTCTCTCCCCAGAGGAACCTGGACCCACCCTGGTATTCCCACAGTCATTTGTGGAGTACTGTGCCCTTGGTGTTCACAGCCACTGTCACTTGTCACCCACCCCTCACCAGGTGAGCTTCTTTCTTCATCTGGCCTCCGCACATGGCATCTTGGGATTTGTTTAGGAAAACCTACCCAACTACCCACCCAGCCACTGGTGCCTTCACTGCTTGTAAGCACCAGCCCCAGGCCACCTTCGTTTGTTTAAAGGCTACTGTATTTCATAAGTTTTGCTAGCTGGCTGGTGGGTGGCACCTTCCAGTCTCTTTTGTCTTTATTCACTAGGGCCTCTGCTGACCTGCTTTACATCTGTTTTTTCAGAAGCATTTAGCAGGCTGTGACCACATTTGCATGTTAGCATTTTATTGCTCAAGTATATTAAACTATGCCAAAAAGTGTACAAGAGACAGTTTTTAAATTCCATTTGTGTGAATTGTTTTAAGCTCTCTAAAGTTACAACATAGAAGCCAGCGTCAGCCCTCCTGCTTCCTTGTTCTGGGCCTGGAAGTTCTTCCCAGTCCAGTGGTCCACGGCTCACTCGGCACCAGCAGCATGGTGCAGAACTTCAGAAGGCCCATGCTCAGTGGGCTCTGCACACTGGCAGGGAAGTCATCCTCTCTCATGGTGCTTGTTTGGGGCCATGGCCCAGCCCTCTTGAGCTTCGGAGGCTGAAGATGGCAGAAAGACTCCCTCAGACCGAAGACAGAGCTGCTTTGCTTCGCACTTTCCATTTCCCACATGCCTTACCTGCATTCTTTTGTTTGACTGAAAGCAAAGACCACACTTTTCATCAATCCTGGTCAGAGACCAATCCTGGTCTGACTCCCAGTCAGAGTCACCTGCATTTAGAAGTGAGAAGCCTGGGAGAGTTTTTGCATCTCCCTGGCCCTAGCAGCTCTGTCCTGTCCTGATCCCAGATCATTTGGGGCCTTAGGACACAATGCACTTCCAGTCTTCCCACTGCCCTCCCTGGAACCAATGAGGAGGCTCAGCTCTGGGAGGAATGCTGTCTTCCTGCACATTGCTGTTTACCTTCTATTGGAGGAGAAACAAAACTGCTTTGAGGTAGGTGCAGACTCAGTGAAGGCACCATCCAGAAAGCAATTACTAAAACAAGTCCTAGTTCTACAAGATGCCCAGTTCACTGTAGATTCACTGGTACCCTCATCAATTGGGAGAATCCAGCTATCCTCTGGCGATGGGGAGGCAGTAGTGGCATACAAACTACCTCTTTCTTGGCCATGATTTTAATCAAAGCCAATGTGAGTCTCATGTCCCTGCAGTTTGGTAAGCATGCAAAGACATGGACATGCCCCAGCTCACTAAGACTTCAGACACTGCTTGAATGAGGGTCAAATCAGGAAGTAAAGAGGGCTGGTACACAAGGATTGACCAGGCAGCAGGACCAATCAAGGAGCCCTAGACCAACCCATCTGACAGGGCACAACAGTCAATAATTGCCTGTTTCAAAGTTAAACTACAGTAAGAAATGAAAACCACCTTGCAGACTGGGCTGGCCTCCAAGAAGGGAACAAGGATGTTAGAAAGCAATCACTGTGGAATAATTAGTGTCTGCGCAGCTGGACATCCTGGGGTCCAGGTAAACCATGGCTCAGGTTCCTTGTTCTTCAGTCACTGGGCCATTTGCACCATGACGGCTCTCCAGGCTTTCTCTTTGTCAAACTCCTTCAGGGGACTTCTGGCCACCTGTGACAGAGACAAGGACAGTATTTCCTCACCAAGGCCACACATGCCAGGAAGGCAAATGCAGCCCAGCCTATGCAGCACCTGACATGATCTGCCTGGAAACATGTGTGAGAATGAGGAGATAAGGATGCTAGAGAAGGGACAGAAGCATCTTAGAATTTCTATATCCCCTCCTATGGTCTCTGTAGATATGGAGCAGGGCAGGCATTAAGAAAGGAGTGTACCTGGCACCAAAGGAAGTGGACAACTGAGGAAAACGTTGTACATGCCTCTAGACATGAGGTAGAGTAGACCCAACCTGACCCCCTAGGAAAGATAGCTCTAGAATCTGGAATCTGACAAGAGCAATTTATTCATCTGGCTCTGTGGCCTGCTAGTCAGGACAAAACCAGCTGGACTTTATTTAGGGCCCAGGACAAAGCCAGGATCTACCAAGACATCTCCTTGGGTACAGAACAGCCATATACTTTGCGGCCATTGCCCTGATGAGTAGGCAAGTTTGTCCAGGAAGACACTGCAGGGACAGGCGGCTCAAGGAGAAGCTGGTGGGCCCAATCTTGGCTGTAGGACATCAGGACTCAGGATGGAAATGGGAGAGTAGCATCCTGGTAGCTATGGCCTGGCCACCCCTGGGCTCACTGACCACAGAGTAGGAATGCCTAGTTCCAGGGAACTTCACATGGCAGGCTGGGGCAGCCCTCCCCTGGAGAGATGTCTTGTGTGGTCAAGGCTTGGCCCATGTCTATAGCAGCAGAACTGAAAGCCCTGTGAATATTCTTCATGAATGGGCTTGTATTCACCTAGTCACTTAACAAATAATGTGTTCCAAATTTCATTTCTAGATTTTTCTAGGGCATTTTTAAAATGCAGATAAAGGAACCCCCACAAAGTGTCATGACAAGTTCAGGGGCTCTGTCACTTCACAGGAACCTCCGAGGACCCAGGATGGGGCATCTTAGGAGAGTGGGCTACTCACGTCCCCAGCTGGACGCTCCTGTGGGCAGGTCTGGGTGTCCCAGGATGCAGCCTGTGGCCGGGTGCTGACCTTGAAGCTCACACACTGGATGGCAGTACCTGTGTTGAGGCCTCCCTGAAGCAGCAACACCAGCAGCAGCAGCAGCAGGAGCACATCGTAAGACTGTGAAGCCAGAGCAAGATGTGAATAGACCTAGCTTGATCAAGTCAACTCCTACAAATGCTGCCCTGGCCTGAGGCTGCCCATAGAGCCAAAGCACCTGCTGACCTCTAAGCCCTGGAAACCCAACATGCTGAGAATATACACAGAGCAGAAGTGACCAAACCTTCCCAAATGTATCTGCAGGAGATATACCCCTGAAATTGGTACAGTTGGCTCTGGAGGGCCCTTGGATGAAGGAAATCCATGGGACCACACCCGCTAGCACAGTGATCTGAGCACCAAATGCTCTAGTTGAAAGGGCAACAAGGGAGAGCAAGAGTCCGAGTCCTAAGAGGAAGCAGAGTACATTTCCACACCACAAGAGTACTGCAGAAACATCCACAAGGTTTTCAGACAGGTGCCCATCAGCATCAGCCCAAGGAAACACAAAGCATCTAAGTGCTAATACAGAGCTGAAGTCAGCCTGATGGCGTGAGCCAATGATCGATCCTAGCTCTGAAGAAGCTGAGTCAGGAGGATCTCAGGTTCAAGGCTAGCCTGGACTATATGGCAAGTTATCAAGACTTGGTCTCAAAAGAACCAAATCAAAATAAAACAAAAATAACAATGCCATGGTTATGAAGTCTGAAATTCATGCATAAGAGTAAACAAGAATGAAATCCATGTGCTCTACTCAGATGCCTAGTCCCGTCAGGAAGAGAAGGAGGAAGATGTATCACTTCCACCTTCAGCACAGGGCAGTCCCAGCGACAGGCTGGTGCAGACAATAGGAAGTGAGAAGAGGACCTCAGGTGGGCACAGTCTGGGAGGAAGTGTGCCAAAGAACTAAGGGAAAGAGATTTCATATAGATGGGCTTCAGTGGTGAAGCATGTTGTCAAATAGGTCCATGACTTCATTGTTCTCTGGAAAACCTCAGCTAGAAACCTTTCTGATGGGTCCTGATGTAGCTCAAGAGAAGTGTGACCCAGTCATATATAAACAGGAACTCAGAAGCAGAAGCAGGAGCAGTGTTGGTGCAGAGGATGTTCCACCAGCCCCAGTAGTGTTCTCCAAGGCCCACTAGAAAGGGGACCAAAGACCTGAGCCAGGTTTATTGAGCAAGAAACACCAATGCTGAGAGACCAGCTAAATGTCTTCCCTACCACTGCTACTGCCACCCTTTCAACACTGAGCTGCAGAACTGCACCACATGCCCTACAGCAGGCTCCACAGTGACAGGGAGCTTCTGCCAAGGCCAGGATGCAATCACAGCACAGATGCATCTGCCCTTTGCATAGTCCTTCCACAGCTGCTCATCTTCAGGGTGCACCACTCAGACTCATATGAACTGTGCGTAAAGGCTGGTCATCAGGAGCTATTCATGAGAGTAGATGGCTGGAATTACCCAGTTTATATCACTAGGGACTGGTCAGGTCAGTGGGGTTACATTGTACAGAATAATGAAAGAATACAGAAGAGCTGTGACCTCTCTTGGTGTTTATAATACACCAGGATAAAATTAAATTATTGAGTTTAAAAATGACCCACTGCTGGGCATGGTGGCACATGCCTTTAATCCTAGTCTTCGGGAGGCAGAGGCAGGTGAATCTTTGTGAGTTCAAGGCCAGCCTGGTCTACAGAGTGAGCTCCAGGCCATCTGGAACTTAAAGGGAGACCCTGTCTCAAAAATACCAAAAAGAATGACCCATGGCACAGAATGGTGATTAAAGTACCCAACCTGCTTTGTAGAAAAGAGGGACAATTGTCACAATATCATAGGTACAAGTGGGGCAAGAAAGCAGGCTGGTGCCCCAGCTCCCCGAGTCTACAGTTTATGCAGCTTTGTCTTTTTTTTTTTTTTTTTTTCAAACACACGACAACACACACACACACAAAAAAAAAATTTTTTTTTATAAAGAAAACATTTTGAGCCTAGCCCCAGTCCACCAAACAAACTGAATTCACCTTAGTTTCCAAGAATTAATTGCCTGGGCTGGAAGAGATGGGGCTTTATGGTTAAGAGCAGTCGACTGCTCTTGCAGCAGACCAGGATTTCATTCCCAGCATCCACACCTGGAGCCAGCTAAGAACCATCTGTCTTTAAGCCGAGCGTGCTGGCACTGCCTTAATCCTAGCACGGCAGAGGCAGGTGAATCTTGTGAGTTCAAGCCAGCCTGGTCTACAGAGTGAGTTCCAGGCCACTGGGGCTTAAGGGAAACCCTGTATCAAAAAAAAGAAAGTGCATTAATACTGTAGAAAAAGTTTTCACATATCTAATTAACAGTACTCCCTTTCAAAATTTAAATATAAAAACTTTCACTCCTATTATTTTATATATTTGGGTCTCTCCAAATTAGTATTCTATACTTTAATTTTATATTTCCCTATGAATTTTAAATAGTAGAACTTTTATCAAAAGAGATGGCAGCTGTGACCACTAAGCCTGAATACCATGAGTTTTATCTCTGGACCGAACAGTGGTAGAAGAAAGGATCAACGCACACAAAGCTGTCCTCTGACCTCGACACGTTACATGGCAGGTATGTGCAGATACACACAAAAAATAAAAATAATAAATAAATAAATAATAAATAAATAAAATAAAACAACAAACAAACAAACCCAAAAGCCCACTCAAAAATTTTAAAGCTGTTTTAAAGCCTTTATTTAAATTTAATTTTTATTTCTTTTTGGTGGTCTTTATTTCGAGACAAGGGTCATCGCCGGTAACCGCAGCTGTCCCGCTGGACTCACTCGATAACCAGGCGAGGCCCTTGAATCACAAAGTCTGCCCCTGCCTCCTCCTGCACTCCCAGTGTAGGATTAAAGGGCTGTGTCCACCTGGCAGGCACCTGCCTAATTTTATTTCTTGTATGTTGTCATGACATTGATGATCTTCGGATGCAAGTTGTGCACACCGTGTCATGCAATGCCGCGGGGTCAGAAGAGGGTCCGATTCCTGAAGACATTTGGATCCCTCGAACTGGAGGTCAAGACGCTTCCGCCGCCATGTGGGTGCTGGAAATCAAAACCCGGGTCCCCCTGCAAGAGCAGCCAGTCCCCGGGTCCTTCCTTAACCGACTAGCCCAGCGCCTCATCCCAAGATGTCTTTTTTAAGGCCAGACTTGTGGAACAAGTTTTAGACAAAATCCATCACTCAGAGCCAGAGGCCAGCCCATCGATGTGAAGTTTTTCAAGGCTAGCTGGTCTACATAGTAAGTTCCAGGAAAGGTGGGAAAAAAAAAAAAAAAAAAAAATCCTGTCTCAAAAACATTAATAATTTAAATAAATAAATAAATAAAAAAATAAGATAAGNTCGCTGGTTGGTTTCCTATCTTTTTCAGCATGGGATCTTTTCAGCATTTCTACTTCCTCCAGAGTTTGTCATTCTCTCTCTAGTCCTTCTTGAGTTCTTTATTATCTTTTCTTAGTTCTTTGATTGCTCTTTATAATTTTGTCGTTCTTTTAAAGTATGTTCACAATTGTGTTTGTGATATCTGCTTGTCCGGGCCATTCCCCATGAGGATCCCACTTGTAGGGAAATCTTCCATCGGGTTGGTAGAGTTGATGCATGATCTATCCTGCCCCTTTTCCTGTGTTGTCTCTTCTTCCTGTCCTGGACATATGAGCTTCTCCTTGCCTGTATTCAATGTGAGTTCCCAAATGCCTGTTCATTGTGTTGAAGGCTCGCTTTGATTGCCTCCTTCAGATACCTTCGTTCTAATCCCAGTGGTGTGGGGGTGGGGGGTGCTCTTTAGCCTGCAACCCCGGTACCTGCACTTCAGATCTCAGATCTCAAGACTCACACAAACCCTACCTTTTATACCAGTGGGGAGGATAACTCTGCCCACAGCCACAAAAAGCCAATAAATCCAAAGACAATGGGATTAACTAGATTAAGTTAATCAACAATCAGCCTAGCTGAAGCACCCAGGGGGGCTCCTACCTACTCCTGCCAACTTCGGCGGTCTTGGGAAGATCTCCTGTATTTTTTTTTAACTGTGAAAATATTCTTTAGTGTAAAGAATGTTCTCAAAGGTTTTCTAAAAGATAATCATCAATAGATGTTTACTTGAAGATTTAAAAGTTTAGAAGTTGTTAATGTGTAGACTACTTACTGTAGTTTTACTCTGGAAAACATAAATTGCCAAGGAAAGAAACAGGAAAATAAGCAAAGCCTGGAGTACAACTGGATATAAGTCGTTTTTTCAAAATTGTGATCATGTATTTCTTGCAAATAAGATGGCTATATAGAATACCTTTCTAAAAAAAAAAAAAAGAGTACATTTCTAGCCTTTAATGGTTAAGTTCAACTATGCATTATCAAAAGCAAACGTAATCTTTATTACAACCTCTCAACATATTTTTGGTGATCTCCTTAATTTTGAAGAATGTATTTATTTTAGTTGCCCTAAATAGTATTTGAATGCAATTTCTTTTTACTTCTGTTTTGCTAATGTTTAAAGAAACTGTTCTCTTAAGGTTGAAATAGTGTTTGTTACAGGGATCTGTGAAATAATTTACACTTGTTATAAAATGGTTATATGTGGATACATTTGTCATTTTTTATTTGGCCAACTCATTTGGGTTAATAATCAACAAATGTTTATTAGATGTCTTTGCTTTAATTAATGTTATTTTCACTTAAAATTCAGAACTGTGATATTTTTAGTCCTAATCCAATGTAGTTTATTTTTAAAAATCATTCTTCTGTCCCTATGCTACAGACTTATTTAATACTGTTTACTCTTGTTTTCTTTTTCAAAGAAAAAGTTGCTCCATGCACTAAAGATTCAGTTATTCATTAGAAAAAAAAGATATATGTAACTACCCACACAGCTGAGACACTCTGGGATGGTTTGTTCTTGGCAATTGTACAATGGAGCTGCCTGTAAACATTTGTGTTCAGGTTTTTGTGTTCAGATGGGGATGCAACTCAAGGGCCTGTTAATACAAAACATAGTTCTTACTTCAAAGTAAATAAAAGTTCATTTATTCTGATCCAAATAGAAGAGACCAAGGGGAGCCAGAAACACAGATTCAGGTTACCACAGTCCACCACTATGGAAGAGGTTACATGAACCTTTATAGATGTAGAACAAGATAGTCATTAGTCAATGTAGTCACCAAATATGCCAGTGGGGGCATCAAGAAGGCAAGCTATAGAGGACTGGAGAGATTTTATGATATGTTTTAGCTTCAGGAGAGTAGAAGCTCCAAGTCTTCTAACATTCCAGATGTTTTGTCTAGTAGTCACAAAGATGTTATGACAGATACAGAGGTTGGTAGTAACTGGCTGTTAGGAGACTGGAGATAGGCCACAGTGATCTGGACTCTTGATCTGCAATATCCCACCTCTCCACAGTCATAAAGTTATAGTCAATCAGTGTATAAGATCTCCAGCTCAGATGTAGAGAACTTTGTCTTAGTAGAGAACTTTGTCTTCTAGACTCAGTGGCAAATGTCATGTTGTTACATAGCCATTCAGTAACTGGTTTCAAGAAACAAAATCCTGGGGTGGGCAAGATGAATCAGCAGATAAGGGTACTTGCTGCCTAATGATCTGAATTCAAATCCCCAGGACCCAAGGGTTTAGACGAGATAACTGACCCCTGCAGGCTGCCATCATGCTCTGTGACATGCAACCCCTCAAATGAAGAAATTAAAAATTTTTTTTTTTTTGGTCTTTTGAACCATGGCGTCTTCCTTTTGTCCCAGCTGGCCTAGAGCTCACTATGAGACCAGGCTGGCTTGAAACTCACAGAGATCCACCTTCCTCTGCCTCCCAAGTGCTGGTTAAAGGCCTTATGGAGCACCACACCTGGTGAAGCAAATTTACATTTTAAAACGTTGTGTGTATTAAAATTAAAAGTTTAACACAGCTTACACACAACAAACCACAAAACTAAAACAACAATGAAAACCATGAAACAGAGGCACCGAGTGTTTAGACAGTCCTGTGATGAGAGGGCTATGTCCTGGAGCTATAGCAGCTTGGTTAAGGACGATTGTGGCCTCCTGGGGGAAGAGACACCGTGTCACTAAGCACCTTCTCTCTTTGCAGATAAACTTCAACCTCATCCTGCTTCTGCTCCTGGAGCTTCTCATGGCGGCCATTGTAATCATCTCTGCACGCTCCAGTGAGGAGCCCTGCAAGAAGAAGGTGGGTCTCCCACAGCGAACTCCTCAGGCCCCTGAGCTGGGCTGGATGCAGGAGGCCATGAAGGGGACAGGCAGGGAGGAGGTGACAGTACAGTACACACTCCTACCTAGTGCCCTTGCCTTCAGACGTGTTACAAGGAGGCCAGATCTGCTAAAAAATGTTGGCGACCTGCAATTGTGGTGGTTCAACATGTCCACTCACAAGGGAAATGTCTGTGTTTGAGCTGTTCCTACATCTTGAAAGGCTGTGGCCTTAAGACTTTTAGAAGTCTAGCCCTTTCCCATGGCAGCCTATGCCCAGCATACTATGGCTCCACAAGAATTTTCTTCTTCCTAGGGTTCCATGGCAGATAGTAGTAACATTCTGGATGAAGTGGCATTTCCTGCTCGGGTCCTGAAATCCTACTCTGTAGAAAACAACCTTTTTCTTTTTTGTTTCCATTTTATTCAAGACACGGTCTCTTGCTATGTAGCACAGGCTTGCCTCACACTTCTCAATTCCTCATGCATCAGCCTTCCAAGTGCGGAATTATAGCAGAGTCCTCAACCCACAGCAATGCTGTTCTGGCTGATGCTCCTAATGGCTAGGCCAGTGTCATGTTCATGTCCCTCAGGCTCAGTTCTGCCTGTGAGTGTCACAGTGGGTCAGGTGGGGGTCCCACAGCCAGCCACCTTCTTGGCATTGTCCAGTGATTTCTTCACAGTCAACCTGAACAGATTACTTAGCCTGCCTCTGATGGTGGTTGGTGGTGGTGGTGGTGGTGTGTGTGTTGTTTGTGTGTGTGTGTGTGTGTGTGTGTGGTGTTTGTGTGTGTGTCCCATCTATATGTACTGCATTCTGGGGTTTTATAGTGTCATCTCTAACTATGGGCCAAACCTTGGTGTGGTGGCCCAACAAAGTGACTCTTATTTTTCTCTAGGTGGTTAGAAGTGATTGCTGGTGTCTCTGCTGTCCTTGGTGGGGTGATCGCTCTAAATGTAGATGACACAGTCTCGGGCCCACACCTCTCAGTGACATTCTTTTGGATCTTAGTGGCTGTGAGTACTTCCTGGCTAGTTACCTGGTCCATGTATAGCTGGACCAACCACACTGTTACAGCCACAGTTCTGAGATCCCCCTTGAACTTTATGTGGTCTTCGAGCACAGTATTGGTGGCATTCGACAAGAAAGCACATGGGAGAGCCCCCCCCCCTTGAAGTGTCTGGGAGCTGAGAGTAAATGTGTTCATGTGTAATTTTATATCAATTGCTATTATAGTACTTTTTATTTTTCCAAGAAATCAAATTTTATATAAATGGCTGCTATGGTAGCACCAGCATCCCTAACACATGGAAATGTTTGTAATACTCTGGTCCTCTTTTTAAATTTTATTATTATTTAATTACACTTTTTATGTATGAGTGTATTGCCTGCATATATATAAGTTCACCCTGTCTGCATGCCCATGGATCAGGTCTAAGAGGGTGTTGATCCCCTGAAACTGAGTAATGTGGTGTGGCCTAATGTGGGTACTGAGATTCAACCAGGTTCTCAAAAGAGCCGTCAGTGTTTCTTTAACACTGGCCATATCTTATGACCCCTGATCATTCTTCTAGCATGGTCCTCATATAAGGCATTCTAAATTTACCTATGTGATTTAATATTGTTCAGTGTATCACCAGTGTACTGGATTCAGGTGCAGCTAAGGCTAGGTTTGGGCTTCCTGACACTCCTGACAACAATCAGTCTAGAGCCCCTCCATATTCATCATTATATCTATCTTATATCTATTTCAAAACCACTACCCATCTGGGCCATTTTGGGCCAAAGTGGCCATTTTGAACAATGCCAATGGTGAACTGCCATTACAGCCTGGTTTGTCCCACAGCTTGTCTGGTGAGGTGGACTTCTAGATTATGGTTTTGCCATCTTAGAGAAGTGAACAGGACATGGCAAGCATCCTCTACCTGTCCACAAGCTCCCAAGCCAGCACGGGTTCTGAAGATACCCAGAAGCTATAGCTGTAGCTGTATGTTTCAGACATGAGGAGGTGTACACCTACAAGGCCCAGGGCACCTGTGATCACTTCAGTGAGCTTGAGTTAGCCCTGGATATCAGTTCATCCTAGGAGCTCCCTGGAGATAGAGCTGTCCATTTGGAAAATATAGCACTAGGCTCTATAGAAATCTCTTATGGGTACAGGGTGTAGCCTGAGCCCCATGGGTCTCAGAGAGAAGATACAGGGGAGAGTCTTATCGCTGTGGTCTGCAGGGCAGGGATGGCTATGGTATTACATGCTGAGTTTATTGGGGGCAGGGACCAAGTGCAAATGAAAGACACTTGCCTCAATCCTCATGGCTGTCCCCAGAGTCAATCCTATGAATATGACCCTCCCTCTAGATCTGTTCTCCAGGGCCTATCTGCTGGAATGCCCCTTGTCCTTCCTGGCAAGCTACTCCAGGCCCTACCTAATGCTGGTCCCGTCTCCTGGCTAGCCCTTCCTCCATGCAATGCCCCCGCTCCTCCAAGATAGAGCTAGCTGAGATGCATGGAGAGACTCCAAGAAGATGGAGAGGGACTTGGGGGGGGCTGAAAAGACAACACAATTCCTGCAGTGGTAGCCAGCTAGTTCTGCTTGCCTGAGTACTAGCCAGGGAGACCAAGGCCATAGACTCCTAAAAGCAAGGTAGGGTCCAGGGCTAGGGCTGGGGATGAAGACCAGGAGCCATGCCCCAGCTTGTTGGGCCATTCCATTTGCTTCCTGATTGACTGTTCTCATCTCTGTACTTGCTCCTGCTGTAGTCAGAGGCCTTTTGGGGAATACCAGCTTCAGGAGAGACTCCCTGTGTGGATGTTTCTGCCTTAAGTCCTGCCTAGGCAAACCTATTTCTGCAGGCATACCTAGTCTTCTGCTCTACCACGGAGCCTTTTGCATGTGCAGCCACGCCTCAGTCCCTGACCTGCTCCTCCCCCCGCCACCTCCTCACTAGAGCTCCTGAGAAGTGCAGACCCTCCTTGGTGTGTCGTGAGCCAGGGACCATGGGGCCAGTGCTGCTGCTCTAGGGCTAACGGGTATTTCTCTCCCTTTGTTGTATATGGTTTTGAGCTTTAGAGTTGGAGAAACATACGGTTTCTGGAGCTCCTTCTAGGCTGTGCAAGGCCGATGTGGGCTCCTAGGGTGATAGACCAAAGGGAGGCCAAAGGGCTCACCGAGCCCTCAGCCATCTCCTTGTTCTCACCTCTACCCACTCAAGTGGACTTGGGAAGAGAAAGGTATCCAAAGGAGCCCAGCAGCTCCTCAGCCCAATGGTCAGTGTTCATAGGCAGACCC
Source organism: Rhizomys pruinosus (assembly GCA_009823505.1). Classification (NCBI taxonomy): domain Eukaryota; kingdom Metazoa; phylum Chordata; class Mammalia; order Rodentia; family Spalacidae; genus Rhizomys; species Rhizomys pruinosus. Next base: position 1,059,970 of record VZQC01004541.1, read on the forward strand.
TCCCATCTCATCTGGAAATGGCACCTGCCTAACCCATTAGAGGTTTGTGAAGACATGTCTCAGAAACCCATGAAGGTGCCAGAGGTCAAGGGACATCCCTATGAATAGAGACTAGCAAGGAGATGCAAAGACTGCCCCAGCTTAGATCCTGGGTCATGAAGCAGAGGGCCTTCTACAGAGTGCTGTTGGGACTATCAGGCAGTGCTGCAGATTTGTGTATGACTGTATGGCATTGTGCTGCCCAAATGTGTAGCACACAGTCAAGTGACCAGGCTGAGAGCAGAGGGTACAGATGTCACAGATGTCAGCAAGACCATTCCAGGGGACTCAGGACTCCCATTCTAGGGGACTCAGGACTTCAGGGACCCCACCATCTTATAACTTTATGTGGGGAGAATTTAAAACTTAAAAAAAAACTCTGTCTTTGCAGGAAATGTGATGACCCTGCCTCCTGCTCCACTACTGGGGACCAGCCCTGGCCTCCTGTCCAGCCCATGGTAGCCCTGGCTTTCCTACCAGATAGAAGGGTGAATTTCATCATTCATCAGTGCAGGGAAGTGCATGGTTAAAATCTGACTTCTTAGGGATCAATATCTAAAGTTTTTCTTCATTTTCCCAGTGTTTCCAGTGCCATTGCCAGTCATGTGACAGCAGAATGTCCCAGCAAGTGTTTTAGGTGAGCCATCCCCTCCATGGTGCCACAAAATCACAAATCAGGCTGAGCAAGGGGTGAGGAGAAGAGGCCATTGGGGAGGGGCGGAGGGAGGGCCAGAGTTGGTTCCACTGCCCAGTAGAGGTTCGGCAACTATCCTGAGGGCCCATTGGCATAGCCGCCCTGTCTGTGAAAAAGAAGTTTTATATTTGGAAGCCAGAAATTCCTGTGGATAAGCAAGGGAGGGAGGATTCAGCCCTATTGCTTCATCCTGTGGGGCTGGCTAGCTGTGTTAGCAACTGTTGGCCTTTGGGCCTGATTGCTCTGGAAAATGAGTGTCCATACTCGGTTGTATGGCTGTGGCACATGGTTGGGGGATGTTTAGGAGAATAGAGCTTAGAATAGTGGGAGAGCTGAGTACTGCCTAAGAGCTGATTTTTCAGAAGACTAGAGGGCTGTGTGTGAAGTTCAAAAGCTCACATGTCATACACAACACAATGAACGAACGGGTGGAGAGTGGAGTTAGAGCCACATACTGGTCTAGCCACACAAGTTCACACACAGGTAAGTATGAGCCATATCCCCTACCCCACGTGATCTGCTTCTTCACCAGGTAGAAGCACTGATTGCCATTAGCAGCCTCACATCCCCACTGCTGTTTACAGCATCTGGATATCTGTCCTTCAGCGTGATGAGAATTGTGGAGATTTTTAAAGATTACCCACCAGCTATCAAAGTATGTATATTCTACTTTGAAACTCTCTGCAGGGCCCCTCACTGATAGGAGTCTGTGGAAGGCAGCCAGAGGGCAAGATGCTGCATTCTGGACAAATAGCTACCCACCTGGAAAAGTGGCTTTGCACAGTCTGCCATGGGTGGAGTGGAATTAACTTGCTTTTTCCACATCAGTTCTTCACCACGGACTGGCAGCCAGCTCTGCTCTGGCTTCTGCTCACTGCTTGGCTCTTCTTGCTTTGAGCCGGTCTCTTAGCTTAGCCCTGTGGTAGGCCCCCACTTCCTTCACCATGAACCTTGGGTTCCTTCTTTCATCTGAGCACCATCCCCCATACACATCCCAAGGCCAATCATCACTTTATCAGATTCCCCATTGGAACCTCAATCAGACTTGTACTGAGCTTATAGATAAATATGAGGATTGAGAATGCTATGACTTTGCACCTTCCACGTGGGATGCTGCACAGTGTGACTTCTCTAGGGCCTTGCAGCACATTTTGGGTGCTCAGCTCTGGCAGCTGAGCCTTCTTTTGTTTCCAGCATAAGTGTTTTCCCCATGAGTCCATGAGAATCTCATATGCACATTAAAAGGGCGGTGCAACACCAATGAGGGGCTCCAGCAGCTCATCTTCATGTTCGCATACCTATGCAGACAACTCACCCTTCACCCCATCACACTTGGGCAACCCTAAAGGAAGAGCAGTTCCCTATACATTGCAAATCCTATTGTCACATTTAAGATGGTGTAAATTATTATAAGATATGGTTTAATATTCAGGCCACATTGATCTTCACAAACTCTCTCAGAGCAGAATGCCTTGCATTTCAGTCTGTTTAGTTTGGGAAACCTTATCTCATTATGCTGACTGTCTGGGACATGGCCTCACCTATGCATCTAATTCCAGTGTTCCTGAAGAGCATAGGACCCAGGCAGGGTGCCAGGCTCTGACGTTGCAGCTGTCCTGTCCCTAGGTCCCTTCCCCTGGGCTGATCCTTGCCTGGGGAGTGAAGCGAAGGTGAGGCCAGAGGTCTTCTGTTTCTCCCGAGCTGGCATATTGCAAGAAAGATGGCTCTGCTTTGTGCTGACTGCCACTGAGGACTCTCAGGGCTTCCAGTATTCCCATCCCTCTTTCCATGCTGGAGCTGACCCAGATGTGGCCAAAAGGGCATCTGCCAGGTGTGTCCTCTTGTAAAGGCCCGTCATCTTTTCCAGGCTTATCTTTTCTGATCTTAATCCAGACAGGAGCAGGGCACAGAGCTTACAATATCTGCCCATATGCTCTCCCTGCTCAGGTCACTTCTGAACCCTTTCAGTGGACAGAGCTGGAAAGATAAATCTGTATTTACAGATTATGCATTTATATTGTTCCAATTCAAATGTAACACTCTAGAATTTTTTACTTTCTATTTTCATGTCTTTGCTCCTACTGTAAACATGTTGTCTCTTAAAATATAATTATCTTTTCCCTTATTTTGTCCTATAATAGACATAAATGGCCCACACTGATAAGAAACCAACATTGCTACCGATAGCCCACTTGGTTTGTGCTTAATATTAACCCACTACAGAGTGGCCCTTGTCTGTCGTATGATAATCTCCTTTCTAGGTGTGGCTTTGCTCTTGATATGATATGTAGTTAAGTTAAATGGTTTCTTATTGTATTCAGTGTTAGGGTTTGTTTCATTCTACATTTTAATGATTTTTTTTTATGATTTAAAAAAAATTTTTTTATTAATTTTTTATTTTTCTGTATGTGTATGAATGTACTGTCTGCGTGCAAGTTTGTGCACCCGTGTCGTGCAATGCCGCGGAGGTCAGAGAGGGTCTCGGATTCCCCTGGAACTGGAGTTCTCCTGGAATTGGAGTTTCCGACGGTTCTCAGCCGCCATGTGGGTGCTGGGGATCGAAACCTGGGTCCTCTGTAGAGCGTCGGCGCTCTTAACCGCTAGGCCATCTCTCCAGCCCTTTTAATGATTTTTTTTTCAATTTTTTTTTTATTAATTTTTATTTTTTCTGTATGTGTATGAATGTACTGTCTGCATGCAAGTTTGTGCACCCGTGTCGTGCAATCGCCGCGGAGGTCGAAGAGGGTGTCGGATTCCCCTGGAACTGGATCTGGAGTTCTCCTGGAATTGAGTTTCAGATGGTTCTCAGCCGCCATGTGGGTGCTGGGGATCGAACCCGGGTCCTCTGTAAAAGCGTCGGCGCTCTTAACCGCTAGGCCATCTCTCCATACCCCCCTTTTAATGATTTTTAAAGACATAAAACAGACACTGTTTAAAAGACAAAGCTGCGCGGGGCATGGTAGCACATGTTCCATCCTAGCACTTGGGAGGTAGAGGCAGGTGGAATCTGTGAGTTCAAAGCGGTGGTCTACAGAGTGAGTTCCAGGACAGCTGGGGCTACAGGGAGGAGACCCTGTCTCGAAAGGACGTGTGTATGTGTGTCTTTGTGTCTTCCTACATCTATGCTGAATGTGTGCCTGGTATTCATGAAGGTGAGAAGAGGGCACTGAGTCCCCTGGAACTGAAGCTATAGACAGTTATGGGCTGTCATGTTAGTGCTGGGAACTGAACCCAGGTCCTCTACAAGAGCAGCCAGTGCTCTTAACTACTGAGGCAGCTCTCCAGCCCCATCAAGACATTTTCTTATTGTGTAACTATATTTATGGTTGAAATTTTTATATTTAGAGAAAAGGCCTAAGTTATCATTGAACTTGCTTTCTAGCCTTAGGGCCTTGAACTTAGGGTTCTCCTGCTTCATTCTCCCAAGTAGTTGTAACTTTAGGCCTGTGTCACCATATCCAGTTATGAGTGATTAAAAAAAAGTTATTAGCTGGATATGGTGGCACATGCCTTTAATCCCACTACTTGGGAGGCTGAGGCAGGTGAATCTCTGAGTTCAAGGCTAGCCTGGTCTACAAAGCCAGTTCTTGGGGGGCTGGAGAGATGGCCTAGCGGTTAAGAGCGCCGACCGCTCTTACAGAGGACCCGGGTTCGATCCCCAGCACCCACATGGCGGCTGAGAACCGTCTGAAACTCCAATTCCAGGAGAACTCCAGTTCCAGGGGAATCCGAGACCCTCTTCTGACCTCCGCGGCATTGCACGACACGGGTGCACAAACTTGCACGCAGACAGTACATTCATACACATACAGAAATAAATAAAAAATTAATAAAAAAATTTTTTTAAATCATTAAAAAAAAATCATTAAAATGTAGAATGAAACAAACCCTAACACTGAATACAATAAGAAACCATTTAACTTAACTACATATCATATCAAGAGCAAAGCCACACCTAGAAAGGAGATTATCATACGACAGACAAGGGCCACTCTGTAGTGGGTTAATATTAAGCACAAACCAAGTGGGCTATCGGTAGCAATGTTGGTTTCTTATCAGTGTGGGCCATTTTATGTCTATTATAGGACAAAATAAGGGAGAAAGTATATTATATTTTAAGAGACAACATGTTTACAGTAGGAGCAAAGACATGAAAATAGAAAGTAAAAAATTCTAGAGTGTTACATTTGAATTGGAACAATATAAATGCATAATCTGTAAATACAGATTTATCTTTCCAGCTCTGTCCACTGAAAGGGTTCAGAAGTGACCTGAGCAGGGAGAGCATATGGGCAGATATTGTAAGCTCTGTGCCCTGCTCCTGTCTGGATTAAGATCAGAAAAGATAAGCCTGGAAAAGATGACGGGCCTTTACAAGAGGACACACCTGGCAGATGCCCTTTTGGCCACATCTGGGTCAGCTCCAGCATGGAAAGAGGGATGGGAATACTGGAAGCCCTGAGAGTCCTCAGTGGCAGTCAGCACAAAGCAGAGCCATCTTTCTTGCAATATGCCAGCTCGGGAGAAACAGAAGACCTCTGGCCTCACCTTCGCTTCACTCCCCAGGCAAGGATCAGCCCAGGGGAAGGGACCTAGGGACAGGACAGCTGCAACGTCAGAGCCTGGCACCCTGCCTGGGTCCTATGCTCTTCAGGAACACTGGAATTAGATGCATAGGTGAGGCCATGTCCCAGACAGTCAGCATAATGAGATAAGGTTTCCCAAACTAAACAGACTGAAATGCAAGGCATTCTGCTCTGAGAGAGTTTGTGAAGATCAATGTGGCCTGAATATTAAACCATATCTTATAATAATTTACACCATCTTAAATGTGACAATAGGATTTGCAATGTATAGGGAACTGCTCTTCCTTTAGGGTTGCCCAAGTGTGATGGGGTGAAGGGTGAGTTGTCTGCATAGGTATGCGAACATGAAGATGAGCTGCTGGAGCCCCTCATTGGTGTTGCACCGCCCTTTTAATGTGCATATGAGATTCTCATGGACTCATGGGGAAAACACTTATGCTGGAAACAAAAGAAGGCTCAGCTGCCAGAGCTGAGCACCCAAAATGTGCTGCAAGGCCCTAGAGAAGTCACACTGTGCAGCATCCCACGTGGAAGGTGCAAAGTCATAGCATTCTCAATCCTCATATTTATCTATAAGCTCAGTACAAGTCTGATTGAGGTTCCAATGGGGAATCTGATAAAGTGATGATTGGCCTTGGGATGTGTATGGGGGATGGTGCTCAGATGAAAGAAGGAACCCAAGGTTCATGGTGAAGGAAGTGGGGGCCTACCACAGGGCTAAGCTAAGAGACCGGCTCAAAGCAAGAAGAGCCAAGCAGTGAGCAGAAGCCAGAGCAGAGCTGTCTGCCAGTCCGTGGTGACAGAACTGATGTGGATAAAGCAAGTTAGATTCCACTCCACCCATGGCAGACTGTGCAAAGCCACTTTTCCAGGTGGGTAGCTATTTGTCCAGAATGCAGCATCTTGCCCTCTGGCTGCCTCCACAGACTCCTATCAGTGAGGGGCCCTGCAGAGAGTTTCAAAGTAGAATAAATACATACTTTGATAGCTGGTGGGTAATCTTTAAAAATCTCCACAATTCTCATCACGCTGAAGGACAGATATCCAGATGCTGTAAACAGCAGTGGGGATGTGAGGCTGCTAATGGCAATCAGTGCTTCTACCTGGTGAAGAAGCAGATCACGTGGGGTAGGGGATATGGCTCATACTTACCTGTGTGTGAACTTGTGTGGCTAGACCAGTATGTGGCTCTAACTCCACTCTCCACCCGTTCGTTCATTGTGTTGTGTATGACATGTGAGCTTTTGAACTTCACACACAGCCCTCTAGTCTTCTGAAAAATCAGCTCTTAGGCAGTACTCAGCTCTCCCACTATTCTAAGCTCTATTCTCCTAAACATCCCCCAACCATGTGCCACAGCCATACAACCGAGTATGGACACTCATTTTCCAGAGCAATCAGGCCCAAAGGCCAACAGTTGCTAACACAGCTAGCCAGCCCCACAGGATGAAGCAATAGGGCTGAATCCTCCCTCCCTTGCTTATCCACAGGAATTTCTGGCTTCCAAATATAAAACTTCTTTTTCACAGACAGGGCGGCTATGCCAATGGGCCCTCAGGATAGTTGCCGAACCTCTACTGGGCAGTGGAACCAACTCTGGCCCTCCCTCCGCCCCTCCCCAATGGCCTCTTCTCCTCACCCCTTGCTCAGCCTGATTTGTGATTTGTGGCACCATGGAGGGGATGGGCCTCACCTACCAAACACTTGCTGGGACATTCTGCTGTCACATGACTGGCAATGGCACTTGGAAAACACTGGGAAAAGAAGAAAAACTTTAGATATTGATCCCTAAGAAGTCAGATTTTAACCATGCACTTCCCTGCACTGATGAATGATGAAATTCACCCTTCTATCTGGTAGGAAAGCCAGGGCTACCATGGGCTGGACAGGAGGCCAGGGCTGGTCCCCAAGTGGCAGCAGGAGGCAGGGTGGCCTCTCCTTGATCCTCAAACATTTTTTTTAAGTTTTAAATCTCCCCACATAAAAGTTATAAGAATGGTGGGGTCCTGAGTCCTGAGTCCCCTAGAATGGGAGTCCTGAGTCCCCTGGAATGGTCTTGCTGACATCTGTGACATCTGTACCCTCTGCTCTCAGCCTGGTCACTTGACTGTGTGCTACACATTTGGGCAGCACAATGCCATACAGTCATACACAAATCTGCAGCACTGCCTGATAGTCCCAACAGCACTCTGTAGAAGGCCCTCTGCTTCATGACCCAGGATCTAAGCTGGGGCAGTCTTTGCATCTCCTTGCTAGTCTCTATTCATAGGGATGTCCCTTGACCTCTGGCACCTTCATGGGTTTCTGAGACATGTCTTCACAAACCTCTAATGGGTTAGGCAGGTGCCATTTCCAGATGAGATGGGAGGGTCTGCCTATGAACACTGACCATTGGGCTGAGGAGCTGCTGGGCTCCTTTGGATACCTTTCTCTTCCCAAGTCCACTTGAGTGGGTAGAGGTGAGAACAATGGAGATGGCTGAGGGCTCGGTGAGCCCTTTGGTCCTCCCTTTGGTCTATCACCCTAGGAGCCCCACATGCCTTGCACAGCCTAGGGAGCTCCAGACCGTATGTTTCCCAACTCTAAAGCTCAAAACCATATAAACAAAGGTGAGAGAAATACCCGTGCCCTAGAGCAGCAGCACTGGCCCCATGGTCCCTGGCTCACGACACACCAAGGAGGGTCTGCACTTCTCAGGAGCTCTAGTGAGGAGGTGGCGGGGGGAGGAGCAGGTCAGGGAGGCTGAGGTGGCTGCACATGCAAAAGGCTCCGTGGTAGAGCAGAAGACTAGGTATGCCTGCAGAAATAGGTTTGCCTAGGCAGGACTTAAGGCAGAAACATCCACACAGGGAGTCTCTCCTGAAGCTGGTATTCCCCAAAAGGCCTCTGACTACAGCAGGAGCAAGTACAGAGATGAGAACAGTCAATCAGGAAGCAAATGGAATGGCCCAACAAGCTGGGGCATGGCTCCTGGTCTTCATCCCCAGCCCTAGCCCTGGACCCTACCTTGCTTTTAGGAGTCTATGGCCTTGGTCTCCCTGGCTAGTACTCAGGCAAGCAGAACTAGCTGGCTACCACTGCAGGAATTTTCACCCCCCCCAAGTCCCTCTCCATCTTCTTGGAGTCTCTCCATGCATCTCAGCTAGCTCTATCTTGGAGGAGCGGGGGCATTGCATGGAGGAAGGGCTAGCCAGGAGACGGGACCAGCATTAGGTAGGGCCTGGAGTAGCTTGCCAGGAAGGACAAGGGGCATTCCAGCAGATAGGCCCTGGAGAACAGATCTAGAGGGAGGGTCATATTCATAGGATTGACTCTGGGGACAGCCATGAGGATTGAGGCAAGTGTCTTTCATTTGCACTTGGTCCCTGCCCCCAATAAACTCAGCATGTAATACCATAGCCATCCCTGCCCTGCAGACCACAGCGATAAGACTCTCCCCTGTATCTTCTCTCTGAGACCCATGGGGCTCAGGCTACACCCTGTACCCATAAGAGATTTCTATAGAGCCTAGTGCTATATTTTCCAAATGGACAGCTCTATCTCCAGGGAGCTCCTAGGATGAACTGATATCCAGGGCTAACTCAAGCTCACTGAAGTGATCACAGGTGCCCTGGGCCTTGTAGGTGTACACCTCCTCATGTCTGAAACATACAGCTACAGCTATAGCTTCTGGGTATCTTCAGAACCCGTGCTGGCTTGGGAGCTTGTGGACAGGTAGAGGATGCTTGCCATGTCCTGTTCACTTCTCTAAGATGGCAAAACCATAATCTAGAAGTCCACCTCACCAGACAAGCTGTGGGACAAACCAGGCTGTAATGGCAGTTCACCATTGGCATTGTTCAAAATGGCCACTTTGGCCCAAAATGGCCCAGATGGGTAGTGGTTTTGAAATAGATATAAGATAGATATAATGATGAATATGGAGGGGCTCTAGACTGATTGTTGTCAGGAGTGTCAGGAAGCCCAAACCTAGCCTTAGCTGCACCTGAATCCAGTACACTGGTGATACACTGAACAATATTAAATCACATAGGTAAATTTAGAATGCCTTAATGAAGGACCATGCTTAGAAGAATGACCAAGGGGCTAAAGATATGGCTCAGTGGTTAAGAACACTGACTGCTCTTCTGGAGAACCTGGGTTTGAATCTCAGTACCCACATTAGCCACCCATAACTTCAGTTTCAGGGGATCCAACACCCTCTTCTGATCTCCATGGGCACTGCAAGACAGGGGTGAACTTATATATATGCAGGCAATGCACTCATACACATAGAAATAATAAATAAAATTTTAAAAAGAGTGACCAAGTATTACACATTTCCCATGTGTTAGGGGATGCTGTGCTTACCATAGCAGCATTTAATATAAAATTTGATTTCTTGGAAAAATAAAAAGTACTATAATAGCAATTGATATAAAATTACACATGAACACATTTACTCTCAGCTCCCAGACACTTCAAGGGGGGGGGGCTCTCCCATGTGCTTTCTTGTCGAATGCCACCAATACTGTGCTCGAAGACCACATAAAGTTCAAGGGGGATCTCAGAACTGTGGCTGTAACAGTGTGGTTGGTCCAGCTATACATGGACCAGGTAACTAGCCAGGAAGTACTCACAGCCACTAAGATCCAAAAGAATGTCACTGAGAGGTGTGGGCCCGAGACTGTGTCATCTACATTTAGAGCGATCACCCCACCAAGGACAGCAGAGACACCAGCAATCACTTCTACCACCTAGAGAAAAATAAGAGTCACTTTGTTGGGCCACCACACCAAGGTTTGGCCCATAGTTAGAGATGACACTATAAAACCCCAGAATGCAGTACATATAGATGGGACACACACACACACACACACACACACACACACACACACACACAAACACACACACACCACCACCACCACCACCACCACCATCCAGAGCAGGCTAAGTATCTGTTCAGGTTGACTGTGAAGAAATCACTGGACAATGCCAAGAAGGTGGCTGGCTGTGGGACCCCCACCTGACCCACTGTGACACTCACAGGCAGAACTGAGCCTGAGGGACATGAACATGACACTGGCCTAGCCATTAGGAGCAGCAGCCAAACACAGTGCTGTGGGGTGGAGACTCATGCTATAATTCCAGCACTTGGAAGGCTTAGGCAGGAGGATTGAGAGTGTGATGCAAGCCTGGGCTACATAGCAAGACCTTGTCTTGAATAAAATGAAACAAAAAAAGAAAAAGGTTTTTCTTACAGAGTAGGATTTCAGGACCCGAGCAGGAAATGCCACTTCATCCAGAATGTTACTACTATCTGCCATGGAACCCTAGGAAGAAGAAAATTCTTGTGGAGCCATAGTATGCTGGGCATAGGCTGCCATGGGAAAGGGCTAGACTTCTAAAAGTCTTAAGGCCACAGCCTTTCAAGATGTAGGAACAGCTCAAACACAGACATTTCCCTTGTGAGTGGACATGTTGAACCACCACAATTGCAGGTCGCCAACATTTTTTAGCAGATCTGGCCTCCTTGTAACACGTCTGAAGGCAAGGGCACTAGGTAGGAGTGTGTACTGTACTGTCACCTCCTCCCTGCCTGTCCCCTTCATGGCCTCCTGCATCCAGCCCAGCTCAGGGGCCTGAGGAGTTCGCTGTGGGAGACCCACCTTCTTCTTGCAGGGCTCCTCACTGGAGCGTGCAGAGATGATTACAATGGCCGCCATGAGAAGCTCCAGGAGCAGAAGCAGGATGAGGTTGAAGTTTATCTGCAAAGAGAGAAGGTGCTTAGTGACACGGTGTCTCTTCCCCCAGGAGGCCACAATCGTCCTTAACCAAGCTGCTATAGCTCCAGGACATAGCCCTCTCATCACAGGACTGTCTAAACACTCGGTGCCTCTGTTTCATGGTTTTCATTGTTGTTGTTGTTGTTGTTGTTGTGTGTATGCATGTGTTAAACTTTTTAATACACACAACTTTTTAAAATTAAATTTCTTCACCAGGTGTGGTGGCTCATGCCTTTAAACCCAGCACTTGGGAGGCAGAGGAAGGTGGATCTCTGTGAGTTCAAGGCCAGCCTGGTCTACATAGTGAGCTCTAGGCCAGCTGGGACTAAAGGAAGACCCTGTCTCAAAAAGACCAAAAAAATTTTTAATTTCTTCATTTGAGGGGTTGCATGTCACAGAGCATGATGGCAGCCTGCAGGGGTCAGTTATCTCCTTCTACCCTGTGGGTCCTGGGGATTGAATTCAGATCATTAGGCAGCAAGTACCCTTATCTGCTGATTCATCTTGCCCACCCCAGGATTTTGTTTCTTGAAACCAGTTACTGAATGGCTATGTAACAACATGACATTTGCCACTGAGTCTAGAAGACAAAGTTCTCTACTAAGACAAAGTTCTCTACATCTGAGCTGGAGATCTTATACACTGATTGACTATAACTTTATGACTGTGGAGAGGTGGGATATTGCAGATCAAGAGTCCAGATCACTGTGGCCTATCTCCAGTCTCCTAACAGCCAGTTACTACCAACCTCTGTATCTGTCATAACATCTTTGTGACTACTAGACAAAACATCTGGAATGTTAGAAGACTTGGAGCTTCTACTCTCCTGAAGCTAAAACATATCATAAAATCTCTCCAGTCCTCTATAGCTTGCCTTCTTGATGCCCCCACTGGCATATTTGGTGACTACATTGACTAATGACTATCTTGTTCTACATCTATAAAGGTTCATGTAACCTCTTCCATAGTGGTGGACTGTGGTAACCTGAATCTGTGTTCCTGGGCCTTGGTCTCTTCTATTTGGATCAGAATAAATGAACTTTTATTTACTTTGAAGTAAGAACTATGTTTTGTATTAACAGGCCCTTGAGTTGCATCCCCATCTGAACACAAAAACCTGAACACAAATGTTTACAGGCAGCTCCATTGTACAATTGCCAAGAACAAACCATCCCAGAGTGTCTCAGCTGTGTGGGTAGTTACATATATCTTTTTTTTCTAATGAATAACTGAATCTTTAGTGCATGGAGCAACTTTTTCTTTGAAAAAGAAAACAAAGGAGTAAACATTATTAATAAGCTTTCATGCTAGGACACAAAGAATGATTTTAAAAATAAACATACCATTGGATTAGGACTAAAAATATCACAGTTCTGAATTTTAAGTGAAAATAACATTAATTAAAGCAAAGACATCTAATAAACATTTGTTGATTATTAACCCAAATGAGTTGGCCAAATAAAAAATGACAAATGTATCCACATATAACCATTTTATAACAAGTGTAAATTATTTCACAGATCCCTGTAACAAACACTATTTCAACCTTAAGAGAACAGTTCTTTAACCATTAGCAAAATATTGCATTCAAAATACTTTTAAGGCACTAAAATAAATACATCTTCAAAATACAGGAATATCACAAAAAGTATGTTGAAGGAGTTGTAATAAAGATTACTTTTGCTTTGATAATGCATAGTAACTTAACCAGTAAGGCTAGAAATGTACTTCTTTTTTTTTTTTAGAAATGTACTTCTATATAGCCATCTTATTTGCAAGAAATACATGATCACAATTTTGAAAAAACGACTTATATCCAGTTGTACTCCAGGCTTTGCTTATTTTCCTGTTTCTTTCCTTGGCAATTTATGTTTTCCAGAGTAAAACTACAGTAAGTAGTCTACACATTAACAACTTCTAAACTTTTAAATCTTCAAGTAAACATCTATTGATGATTATCTTTTAGAAAACCTTTGAGAACATTCTTTACACTAAAGGACATTTTCACAGTTAAAAAAAAAATACAAGGAGATCTCCCAAGACCAGCCGAAGTGCAGGAAGGTAGGTAGGAGCTGGGTGCTTCAGCTAGGCTGATTGTTGATTAACTTAATCTAGTTAATCCCATTGTCTTTGGCTTAATTGGCTTTTGTGGCTGTGGGGCAGAGTTATCCTCCCAGCTGGTATAAAAGGTAGGGTTGTGTGAGTCTTGAGATCTGAGGTCTCCCAAGACCAGCTGAAGTGCAGGTACCAGGTTGCAGGCTAAAGAGCACCCCCCACCCCCACCACCAACTGGGATTACGAAGGCATCTGAAGGAGACAAGCAAAGCAAGCCTTCAACACAATGAACAGGCATTTGGGACTCACATTGGAATACAGGCAAGGAGAAGCTCATATGTCAGGAACAGGAAGAAGAGACAACACAGGAAAGGGGCAGGATAATCCTGCATCAAGCTCTACCAACCCTATGGAAGATTCCTACAGTGGGATCCTCCTGGGGATGGCCCAGGACACAGATATCACAAACACAATTGTGAACATACTTAAAGAACTACAAGATTATAAAGAGCAAATCAAAGAACTAAGAAAAGATAATAAAGAACTCAAGAAGGACCTAGAGAGAGAATGACAAACTCTGGAAGGAAGTAGAAATGCTGAAAAGATCCCATGCTGAAAAAAGATAAGGAAACCAACCAGCGAAACAAAGAGCTACAAGGAAGAGATTGGAGAAGCTCCAAAAGGAAGTAGAAATACTAAAGAAATCAGAAGGGGAAATGAAAAAGGAAATAAAACACTCATCCAATCAAGAGGAAAGGAATGGAAAAAGCCTCAGAAGCAGAATGGAGGAAGCAGAACAAAGAATATCAGACGTGAAGATAACACAGAACAACTAAAAACCTCAAGTAAAGATTATGAAAAATTGGGCTGGAGAGATGGCCTAGCGGTTAAGAGTGCCGACCGCTCTTACAGAGGACCCGGGTTCGATCCCCAGCACCCACATGGTGGCCGAGAGCCGTCCGAAACTTCGATTCCAGGAGAACTCCAGTTCCAGGGGAATCCGACACCCTCTTCTGACCTCCGCGGCATTGCACGACACGGATGCACAAACTTGCATGCAGACAGTACATTCATACACATACGGAAATAAATAAAATTAATAAAAAAATTTAAAAAAAAAGATTACAAAAAATTTTAAAATACACAAAAGTGGAACAACCAGGAACTGTGGACACTATGAAAAGATCGAACTTCCACATCATAGGAATAAAGGAAGGAGAAGAATCCCAAGAGAATGGTATTGATCAGATCTTCAACAGAATAATAGATGAAAACTTCCCCAAACTAAAAAAAGACAAACCAATACAAATACAAGAAGCACATAGAACTCCGAAACAGACAAGATCAGAAAAGAAACTCTCTATGCCACATCATAGTTAAAA
>VZQC01004541.1:1076737-1132829 GCA_009823505.1 Rhizomys pruinosus
AACTAAAAAGGAGAATTATAGACCCATCTCCCTCATGAACACAGATGCCAAAATTCTAAACAGAATACTGGCAAATCGCATACAGACCCACATCAAGAAGATCATCCATCATGACCAAGTTGGATTCATACCAGAGATGCAGGGATGGTTCAACATACGAAAATCAATAAACATCATCAAACACATAAACGGAATCAAAGACAAAAACCACACCATCATCTCAATTGATGCTGAAAAAGCCTTTGACAAAATCCAGCATCCCTTCATGCTTAAAGTCCTAGAAGGAATTGGATTGGAGGGATCATTCCTCAATGTAATCAAAGCCATATACAGGAAACCCACAGCCAATATCATCCTAAAGGGGAAATGACAGAAATATTCCCTTTAAAGGTAGGAACTCAGCAAGGCTGCCCCTTGTCACCACTCCTCTTCAATATAGTGCTTGAAACACTTGCTAGAGCAATAAGGCAAGAAAAGAAAATTAAAGGAGTACTAATTGGAATAGAGGAAGTCAAGCTATCCCTATTTGTTGATGATATGATTCTTTACTTAAGGGATGCTAAAAACTCCACCAGAAAACTCCTAGAAACAATTAACAGCTTCGGCAAAGTGGCAGGATACAAAATTAACCTAAAAAAATCAATGGCCTTTCTTTACACTGACAACAAGCAACTGGAAAAGGAATTCAAGGAGACCTTCCCACTCACAGTAGCCTCAAAAACAATAAAATACCTAGGAACAAACCTAACCAAAGACACCAAAGATCTCTACAACAAAAGTTTTAAACTCTTAAAGAAAGAAATTGAAGAAGACATCAGAAGATGGAAAAACCTTCCATGCTCATGGATTGGGAAAACTAATATAGTTAAAATCTCCATTCTACCCAAACTCCTGTATAGATTTAATGCAATCCCAATCAAAATCCCCAAGACGTTCTTCACAGGCTTGGAAAAAAAAAAAGTCCTTAAATTCATTTGGAAAAACAAAAGACCTGAGTAGCCACAACAACCCTGACTGAAACAAGCTACACAGCGGGGGAATTTCAAGAAGACACAAGGAGAAAAGACAGCATCTTCAGCAAGTGGTGTTGGCAAAACTGGATCACCACTTGTAGAAGAATGAAATTAAACTCCTACCTCTCACCCTGTACAAAAGTCAACTCCAGATGGATCAAAGACCTCAATGTGAAACCCCAAATTCTGAAGGCGATAGAAGAAAAAGTTGGCAGCAGACTACAAGACATAGGCATGGGAAAAGACTTCCTAAATCAGACAGCAGCTGCACAAGAATTAAGGTCGACAATTGACAAATGGGACCTCGTTAAACTCAAAAGCTTCTGTACATCAAAAGAATCAAGGAAGTGAAGAGAAATCCCACAGAGTGGGAGGAAACCTTCACTGTAGAAACATCTGACAAAGCATTGATTTCCAGAATATATAAACTACTCAAAAAACAAAGAAGAAAGAAAACAAATGACCCACTCAATAGATGGAGCAAAGAACTGAACAGAGACTTCACAAATGAGGAATTAGAGATGGCTGAGAAACACCTTAAGAAGTGTTCAACATCACTAATTCTTTGTGTACCACCCCCTAATTATGTCCTATACAAATCTGTAAGAGGAGCTGCAGAGGGAGCTGCCTTTCATTGTGACCTGTGTTGGCTCGTGGTCTCACACTCCATTTGTGCTGGATATCTTTAAGACAGAAGCATCATAGTTCTGATGTTTTGTGAGTCATGTTCCCAGGAAGTTTACATGAGTTGTTTGGAGTTTTGTTTTGCTTTCTTTAGACATGGCCTCATATAGCCCAGGTTTGTCTCAAACTTATTGTGTAGCCAAGGATGACCTTGAACTCCTGATCTCTTCTCTCCATCTCTTAAGTGCTAAAATTCTATAAATTTTTAATTTTGTGGTACAGTTAAAGTTTTATGTTGATTTCTCATATCGAGTTACAAGTGCTCAATCAGGGCTGGAGAAATGGCACAGGAGTAAGAGCACTGACTGCTCTTGAGGAGGATCTGGGTTCGATTCCCAGAGCCCACATGACTGCTAAGAACCGTCTTAGGCGGGGCATGGTGGCACACACCTTTATCCCAGCACTTGGGAGGCAGAGGCAGGTGGATCAAAAAAAAAAAAAAAACCCAAATAGTCAATCATCCAGTGTCTAGTCAGCAAGAACCATCTCTTCTACACACAGCAGCCTGGGTGTTCCTTGAATTTGTGTGTATCCTTACATGACTGTGTCATGTGTACCCTTACATGACTATCCCATGTATGTCCTTATAGGATTATCTCATGTGTGTCCTTACATGACCAGCCCATGTTTACTGTTACATGTTTATCCATGTTTACCCATGTATGTTCTTACATGACTATCTCTTTTTTGTTGTTTTTTTGAGACAGGGTCTCCCTGTAGCCCCAGCTGTCCTGGAACTCACTGTGTAGACCAGGCTGGCCTTGAACTCACAGAGATCCACCTGCCTCTGCCTCCCAAGTGCTAGGATTAAAGGCATGTGCCACCACACCCGGCCAATGACTATCTCATGTGTGTCCTTATACCACTAACTAGGACATCCTCATCTGGTAAGGTTTCCTCTTTTGGCATCATAATTAATTCTTCCTCCCTTTCTGAGTAGTACATAAAATAACAATGTGCATTACAATAACTAGCATCATATAGATGATGAAATACAGCATTATGATATTATTAATGTTTTTACATGCCTGGTGACAGGCTAAAACCCAGAGCATTACATATGTTAGGCAAGTATTCCCCCTTTTGAGGGGGGAATTTGAGCTGTGCCAAAGGCCTGTTGCTGTTGACTTTTAAGGCCCGTTGGCAAACAGTCACTAATTATGATTTATTGATAGATTTGTCCAATGGCATCAACTCAGAATTCAGTAGAGAAAATTCTTTTCTTCAGAAGTACAGGCAAAATCCTTTGAGGGCTAGGTGTCACAGGACATTTACCATGAATTTCCAACCAAGGCTTAACTCTGTGTAGTTGGAGCAGAGCCTCAGCATTTGACATCAGTGGAAAGACATGATCCAAGTAAAAACAGTGACCCACTTCTCTTTTCAATGACTTACATTTATTGCTGATGGATTCAGGACCAGTTTGCATCCAAACCATATGAGACAGGTGGTAGTGACAGCAAAGGTGGAAACGAACAATATCTGAAAGTTGGGAATCTGGAAAACATGTCAGGAAGAGTTTCTTTCTTAAAAAAAAAAAAAAAAGATAAAGAAATAAAGATGTCATGTAAATCTCAGGTGATTAAATACAAATCTCAGGCTGACTTAGGTGGTGCCTGCAGCAGGAAGGCAGGGCAGCCTCTGGGAACCTCCCAGGGCTCCAGCCATCTGTATATCTGACACCCATGAGTACTCCATGCCTGACTCCTCCTCCATTTCCTCCCAGTTGAAAAATTCCCTCCTAGAGGAAGGAAGTAGGCTTGTAAGACTGGGGAAATAAAACTTACACAGCTCAAGAAATTAACACAATTTACAAGGAGAGAAGCTTCTGAAAACTTCTAAGATTCACAGAGTCACTCTCCCCCTCTGACACCCCACCCCCACCCCCAGGTTACATAAATAGTGACAACTGCTGGGGAGATGGAACATCCCAACTGGCTAAGCTGTGAGCTGTGCAGGGAGCTACGGGGATGTGGGCTTTCATGAACTGTCACTCAGTTGGGGGGGGGGGTCCTTTCTGTGATGCAACTACCTTTGAGTCATCCATGCTCCTGTGAGCAACACTGATAAACTCAGTGGTTCACCAAGGAAGACTTGAGTGGCAGCCTTTCACTGGTCTGTGACGTGGTTTGATGTGAAATCTCCCCTATAGGTGCCTGTGTTTGGATGCTTGGTCCCCAGGTGGTGCTGCTGCTCAGGAAGACTCTAGAACATTTAAGAGGTGGCACCTTGCTGGAAGAAGTGGGTTACTGGGGTGGGTCTTGAAGCTTTACAGTCTGGCCCACTTCCATTCACTCTGCTTCCTAACTGCAGATGCATGTGACCAGTCTGCCTACTCTGCCACCATGCCTTCTCTACCATGTTGAAATGTATCCTCTTGAACTGTAAGTCAGAATATACCATTTCCTTCTGTATATTGCTTCTTCCTGGGTATTTTGTGGTAGCAAACAGACCTCATATAGTCTATCTTGGGTCCCTTATCTTAGCTCATGTCTCCCAAGGAGAAGCCACATAACAGGGGTCAGCCTGCTTCCCTCCTGGGCTGCCCTGTCCTCCTATTAGGCTCTTGCCAAGGCTGAGTACTGTGGGGCCTCCAAGTCTGCAGAGGCTGCTCTGAAGGTTGAACTTACTGCACTGACGTTTCTTCTTCCAATGGCAAAGCTCACAATTGCTGACGGGATGCACTGAAAAGAAACCAGAACTTGGGTGGGCCAAGGGTTCACTTGAGCCTCATGCTAGACACAGTAGAAACCTTGAAACAGTGAATTGCAGGCTAGGTACAGCTCAGTGGTAGAGCTCTTGCCTTCTATGCTGGAGGCCTTGGGTTTGCTCTTGGGCAGCACATAAAATTAAGATAATAATGTTTAAGCCTCTATAATAATCAGTATAATAATATAATAATCAGTATACAATACTGACAAATAATCATTTCTAGTCTACTTTATGCAAAGGGCTCCCTCAACCCTTATGAACCCCTGGTACTTCAAAATAATTTAAAAATAGTCGGGCGTGGTGGCACATGCCTTTAATCCTAGCGCTTGGGAGGCAGAGGCAGGTGGATCTTTGTGAGTTCAAGGCCAGCCTGGTCTACAGAGTGAGTTCCAGGACAGCTGGGGCTACAGGGAGACCCTGTCTCAAAAAAGACCAAAAAAAAAAATTAATTAATTAAAAAAATAAAAATAATAAAAATAATATTTGGGGGAGGGCCTCCCTAGCTGGGGAACTATGGACAGTTGATGGCTACTGGGAGAGGGAGAGTCAGTCTTCTTTAAGGGTGGATGGACCATGCTGCAGTAGATGGACCATGCTGCAGTAGATGGACCATGCTGCAGTAGATGGCCCCATTCCCATGAGTATAGAAGCAACATAAACTGGACCCAGTGGGTTAAAAAAATAGAGAAGCCAGGTGTGCGCTAGTATGCCTTTAATCCCAGAACTCAGGAGACAGAGGCAGGTGGATCTCTGTGAGTTCAAGGCCAGTCTGGCCTACATAGTGAGTTCCAGACAAGCTGGGCTACAGGGAGACCCTGTCTCAAAAAGACCAAAAATAAAAAATACATGGTATGCATATATTAAATTCTCAAAGAATTTATTAAAAACATTGTTTAAATTTTTTAAGGGCTAGAGAGATGGCTAGTGGTTAAGAGCACAGTGTGTTCTTGGAGAAGACCTGGGTTTAAGTTCCAGCACTCACATGGGGGGCTAACTGTCCATAACTCCAGTCCTGGGGAATCTGAATCCTTCTTCTGACCTCTATGCGCATTGCATGGCATGGGTGTACTTAATACACATGCAGATAATATACTCATACACATAAAATAATAAAATATTTTTAAAAGATGGAAAAGAAAGTCAGTCATGGTGGTGTACACCTTTAATCCCAGCACTTGGGAGGCAGAGGCAGGCGGATATCTGTGAGATCAGGCCAGTCTGGTCTACCTACAGAGTTACAGGCCAGCTGGGGTTATAGAGAGACTTTGTCTCAAAAAAGGAAAAAAAAAANTGAGAGGCTCCCCCATAGGGGCAGCAGAGCATTCCCGAGGTGGGGGGGACTAGAACCAAGGAGGGCTGGTCAGTTGTCACAATCACTGTGACTATTATTTGCATTTGGTGATGGTGGTGAATATCCAGGACTCACAAAAAGAGCCACTTTGTCAAAAACACCAACCATCTCCACTGAGGAACTTTGCATAGGCTTTTGTAGTTGAAAACCGGACACCTCTCTGGCCAGTTTGCAGTATTCAGTTCTCTAGTCTTTCTGGCTGAATAACTTGCATGCAGACAGTACATTCATACACATACAGAAATAAATAAAATTAAAAAAAAAAAAAAAAAAAAAAAAAAAGAAGAATTATCCAAAAAGAAATATCTATGCAGCAGAGACAAAAGTGTTCCCTTGCACTTACAGTCCCAGGGTCTCAGGGGCTGTCATCCAGGCCATATACTCTGACCCTACTGTGACTCCAAAGGCACATCAAGGCCCAAGTGAGGAAGGTACTGAGAGGACATCAAGGGAGCCAGAAGCAGGCCAACCTGTGCCTGGTTGGCCATATGGAGTCACCCCTGTCCATGTGGAAAGAAGCAGATGAGGGATTGTGGGGCAGGAAGTCCATGGGGCAAAGGCCACTGGATATGGTCCACATGGCGGGAAAGGCCACATTGGGGGCCTAAGGTGGGGATAGGACTTCTGCATCCCAGCTTGGGACCAATTCAGGTACCTCCAAGGACCAACAGCGGCATCTAGGGAGAGAGCTGGAGAGGTGGAGCAAGGTAGGAGTGAATGTACCCTGCCCTTGGGAATGAGGAACCTGAAGCCAACTGGGCTAGAACTACTGTGACCCCGCCAAAGGCTGCTCCTACGATGACACAGTAGATAGTTCCAGAAAGAGAGTTTTACTCGAAGAGAACATAGGCTCAAGGTAGCATATATCCAAGGCTGGGGTGTGGAGCTAAAATAAACTGTTCTCCCTTGTCTTTAAGATACCCAGACCACTGATGGGTCTGGTCAGCAGCCACTGTGGGAGGGGTAAGGGATCCTGGCAGGAATCTAGGAAAGGAAAGGAAAGGCTCTCAAGAACCTTACCTGTGCTGACCAGTCACTATCTGAACAGGGAAAGGCATGGAGTGTGATCCAAGATTTCAAAGGACCAGAGAGTGGTTTGGGGGAGGCCCCCACAGCCCAGCTTTCCCACAGTGACCCCAGAGGATGCTGGTCTCTATGCGTGAGCTGGCCAGATAATGGGAAGGCAGGAGACACAAAGCCTGGGGTGTCAGTGGCTATCTCTCCTCCCTTCCTTTGAGGACAGTATCCCCTTGCAATACGTGAAATCCTAGAAATGTGGCATCAATATGAGAGGGACAGGGGTGCAGAGTCCCTGTTGGCACCTAAGGCGGCTGGAGTAGGAGAACGTGGTACCATGCCAGGATCCAAAGTTTCATTTCTCACAGTATTATGTCTACAGAGTAAGATTCAGACCCCATGAGTTTCAGAAATATTGAAACCAGTCACATGAGCACTTTCTGAATGAGGAATAGTTAACATAAACCTATAAACACCAGAGCACAGAGACATAAACACACTATAGAGAATTGGGGTACTGGTGTATGTGCTGAGGAGCATGCTTACAGAGCCCGCTGCACAGCGCAAATAATCCATCTCGGAGGGGAACACATTCCCCAAGTACAGTGAAAACCCAGAAGTCACAAGAAGGCAGCTCTGTAAAAAGAACAACATAGATTCATGTTTTATCTGGCTCTGTATGAAGATTAGATACTCAAGAAGGCACTCCCAGCCTGGAGGTTAATTTTTCCCACATTAACCAGCACTCTCCCAACATTTACCCTACTCCTCTTGGCAGAGCCAACACAACCCAAGAAATGGACCTCCCCTTCCCCTTCCCTGGGGTCAGAGCACAAACTGCCACATTGTTATTTGGGGAAAAAAAGAGGTAATTTCAGAAGCTTTCAGAGTCCCAGGCCTAGGCTCAGAGCCCGCCCTGCTGCCTTTACAGAAATGGATCCAAACTGGAATCTTAAAAAGGTCTGAGGATATGGAAAGGGAGGTCCTGGTCTACATGTGGGTCCAGGGATACACAGAACTCAGATCCTGCCGTAGAAACATGCTCAAATCCTGTGTACACCCAGAGTGTAATGACTCATTAGCTTATCCAGCTATCTGCAAGTCTGTGTACAAGTGACCTGGGGCCCCAAGAAATTCCCTTAAATGGCCACCACTGCCCACCATGGCTTGGCTCTTCTCTTTAGTTATAACCAACCTAACTTTCTCCAGTGGTTTCCTATGGCCTCCATGGCCCTTTTGGCCACTGCAGCCCTTCTTGCTCCATAGCCCTGACTCTGTCCTTGACCATAACTCTTGTCATTTACTCCACAGGGCCACCCTGAAGCCTGAAATGGCCTCCAACTTTCACAGAGCATTCACGTACAGGAGTACAAGGTCATTGTAGCCACTTGACTGATGACCTGTGAGCTCAGTATACTATCTTCCCTTGGTGGGACAGTATAGTATAGTATAGTATAGTATAGTATAGTATAGTATAGTATAGTATACTAACTGAGAAAAGTAACTCAGAGAACACAAAATAAATTCATCAGTACCCAAGAAGCACCCTGCCAACAGAAGAACTGTCTGCCTGACCCGCCTGGGACAGAGAGATTCCCAGGCCACAGGAATGCATGTTCCGGACATGGCCAGCACTAGAGGGACAAGGTGCTCCCTGCCCTCTGAAGTGACACTGAGCTACTCACCCCCATCAGCACAGAGAAGACCCATGTCTTGTAGCTGAAGCACAGGGGCAACCTCTTTGATAGCTGCAGGTCCTTGGGCTTTGAGTTGGGGGTGTAGCTGCCTGGGTCCTGCCGTCCTGGGTCTTGCCGTCCTCGTTCCAGCGTGGGCATCCTGTCATAACCCAGCTCCTCCCTGAACTGTCCCTCCCGTGTCATGGCACACTACAAAGAGTGACATAGAGCCAAGCTGAGACTCACAGTGGCAGCGGGACAGCATTCCCTCATATGCAATGAAATAATCAAGGACTTGGACAACTGAAAAACCTCCAACTCCAATAAGTTGTTTTTAGTAAACCCCCTTTTTTGGAAGGGAGAAAAAGTATCAAGTGTAGCCCAGGCTAGCCTTGAACTTCTAAATAGGTACACACCATCATGCCTGGTACAAACAAACACTTTTAAACCAAGAAATAGGCTTATCCTACAGTCCTATGAACCTGAGGAAATTGTACTTAATTCTAAAAGTGAATAAAATCACCCCAATCCATCTGGATTCAGCATGAGATTGTAGGCTTCATTGGTCTGACTCCTCACAGTATATTCAACTCCGCCAACAACTCCATGAATGCCAGAGAGGGATTCTATTCAACACAAGGTGGTGACCAAAGAGAATGCAAAAGATGCACCTATTCTGCAGTTGAGTGCCTTTGTGCTTACCTCTCAGATGTCCGGCTGTTGTAATGCTGGCCTCTGGGTGAGGGGCTTCCAGCAAGAACTATTCACAAGTAGAACAAAAGCTCAGCCAAACTGCGCTTCAGCCAGGGGCAGGCACAGTTTCTTGAATTTCAATGAGGAGATAAAGGGAAAGTGGATCCTAGAAGCATTCCCCTTGTTGTGTAACCACAGGCTTAGAACTAGCCTAACCTGATGAGGAAGAGAAGAGACTTGATCCAGACTGGCTTGTTGGCTGTATTAGAAGGAAAAGTACTTCTGAACAGAGTCCAGCATATCCAGGATCCTGACCAGCCTTGTGCCTGGAACAGGGAACTCTATTTTAAGGTCATCTCAAGCACCCATTATCACATGATGGAAATATCTTTCACAAGACCATATAAACCTTTATGTTCTCAATTTTGGCAAGGCTGGACAATGACCTGCTGGGAATTTCACCACTGGTTCCCATGGCAGCCCCAAGAATTGCCAAGAATGGTCCCACTGCAGCCTTTGTTTCTCTCACTAAGCAGAGAGAAAGGACATGAATGTTTTTCAGTCACCTAGAGACACTGGAGCCCTGGCAATGACAGCAACAGTTTCTTTGTGTCCGTTGCAAAAAGGCTCAGCCCAGAGTACTTGGGGGGGGGGAAACAGCTCCTTGAAGTGGAGACCCACAATGTAGTCACTAGTTTCTAGTCAGGGATTTTGGTTAACTTAGCTTTCCAACCAAACAAGAAGGATTAGAAATAATTTACCCAGACAATTCCCTGAAAAGTCAAGAACTTATTTTGAACAGGTTGAGAAACTGCCCAGGTTTTCTGAGTTCTAAAGTGATCAGCAGAATCCATGGGAACTGGTCCAACTGAATTGAGCTTTTCTCTATTTTCTTTTGTTTGAGGAAAAATGTTGAGTGGATTTCACCATTTTTGAGCTTTTTGAAATTTCTACTAAGAAATACAAATAAGCTGCCTTGAATTGAGGAGAGCACACTCTTCAGCCCCACCCCCAGCTAAAACATGCACTTAGGAAGTTACAGCATTACTAAGCCACATTACAATTTACCTGAATAAAGCTAAGCTTGACTCAGCATTTAAAGCCAAGAGTGGACCAGACTGTGAGGTGGCCAGCCTTCCTGATATCCTGAACTGTGCTCCTGAGCCCAGCTTTGCTCATATTTTTGTTGAAAACGTATCTCCAGCATTAACTGAGGCAGTCAGAGCCAGGATCCATTCCTATCTCATTAGAGAATCAGCCTTTTGGTCTCTAAGTCTAAAATATTACGCATGATATCAAGCAGACTTCTCAATTAGTCTCATTGTTTTCAATGAGAAGACCGTACCACTTTGAGGGCCTTCACATGTTAAAGAAGTGTGTTCACATTCATTCCCTATCTTGGGTGGAGAGCAAAGTGGTTCTGAGGTATTAAAGTGACAGCCCCAGCCCCCAGTCACAAGAGGGACATGTGGCTCAGTGAATTCATCTATTTATGAAGCTTTTGGGTGCATAGCTAAGTAAAAAGCATTAGTCCAGATTCCATCTATATTGTGTGTCTTAGCCGGGCATGGTGGCACATGCCTTTAATCCTAGCACTTGGGAGGCAGAGGCAGGCGGATCTTTGTGAGTTCAAGGCCAGCCTGGTCTACAGAGTGAGTTCCAGAACAGCTGGGGCNACAAAGATGCATTTTCCAATTTTCTTTCTAAAAAGGAAAACCTCCCGGAAATCTAATGTCAACAGTTAGAACTTTAATAAGACATTATGAAATGCTAGCATAATAGAACACCATCCATCCTTTAGAGACACAGGGATATCTTTAAGACAGATTCTTTTTTTTTTTTGGTATTTTTGAGACAGGGTCTCCCTTAAGTGCCAGCTGGCTGGAGCTCACAATGTAGAGCAGGCTGGCCTTAAACTCACAGACATCAGCCTGCCTCTGCCTCCCAAGTGCTGGGATTAAAGGTGTTTGCCACCACCACACCTGGCTATGAATGCTTCCTTTTTAAAAGAAGTTCTTCCAGCTAGGGCCATAGAATGCGCTTGCCTAGCATGCACGAGGCTGTGGATTTGACCACTACCACTGTTCCTGCAATCTTAGGACTTGAAAGGTAGAGGCAGATCAGTGAGTTCAAGGTGAATTCAGGCCTAGGTATATGAGATCCGTTCTAAAAAAAAGAAAACTCTTGGGAAAATTGGAACACAAGGGATTTCGTCCACTTGATAAAACGATTTCTAAAACCCAATCCTGGGGTTGAAAAGATGGCTCAGTGGTTAAGAGCACCTACATTGCAGAGGACAGGGGTTCAATTCCCAGCACTCACATGAGAACTAGCACCCTTCTACAATTTCAGGGGATCCGACGCCCTCTATACTGACCTCTGCGGGCATTACATGAAACCGGTGAACTTTCATGCATGCAGGCAATATATTCATACACTAATTAAATAGCTTAATAAATTAAAATATGAAGTAATAAGTCCTACTTAAGTGAACCACGGCCGAACTTCCTATCCTGACCAAGCCACGCCCCTCCGGCACCAATCTGTGCCGCAGACGCTGCGCATGTTAGGCTCTCATGGCTCTCCAGGACCCTCACGTGCTAACCGCCAACCCTCGCTCCAACGGTTGGGGGGGGGGGGGCTCTGTGCAGCTCGTGCAAGGATCCCATTGGCTAAGTGCTTGGGCGGGGAGGCGCATGCGCATGGCCAATCCGAGGAAGGCTGGGGCGTGCTGTGCCTTGTGCTCCGGTGAGGCCGAGGCAGAGGGCAAGTGGAGGCCATGCTGCGCCTTGCGGCCAAGCTGGTGGCCTTCTTCTGGAGGAGGGAGGACGCTCCTGAGGAGGCGGTGGGACAGTCGGGACAGGAGCTGCTGGAAGGTGCGTTGGGCGGTGCTCCAAGGTCGGACCCCAGGGGTGAGCGTGAGCTGAGGCCCCGGAAGGGGGGGGGCGCTTGCACATGCGCAGGATGGGCCGTGGGTTTGAGGACCGGGTATCTGGCCTCAGTGCGTCCTCACTGCACCTCAGACCCAGATGATTGAATCTCCCCAGTGGTGTACATTCTCCCAGAGGAGCTCTAAGGAGCCCTAGTAAGTTCTGGACCTAGGGAGCCACTGTAGGGCTTTGTCACGTGGCTTACTGTTGCGTATCAGTTGCCGAAGCTTACAGGCTGCATGTTTTGTTTTGTTTTTTAAGTTTTTATTTTTATGTGTATGAGTGTGTTGCCCGCATGTATGTCATGGAATGTCTGCAGTCTTTGTGGAGGTGAGAAGAGGGTGTCAGATCCCTTGAAACTGGAGTTAGGCATGGTTGTTAGCTGCCAGGTAGGTGCTGGGAACCGAACCCAGGTACTCTGCAAGAGGATTGTTGTTTTTTTTTTTTAATTTTATTTATTATTTGATGTGTATGAATGCATTGCCTGCATCTATGTAAGTGCACCCATGTCCTGCAATGCCCACAAAGGTCAGAAGAGGGTGTCAGATTTCCTGGAACTCGAGTTACAGACAGTTGTTAGCCATCATGTGGGTGCTGGGGATCGAACCCGGGTCCTCTGCAAGAGCGGTCGGCGCTCTTAACCACTAGGCCATCTCTTTGTTACAATGTTA
Source organism: Rhizomys pruinosus (assembly GCA_009823505.1). Classification (NCBI taxonomy): domain Eukaryota; kingdom Metazoa; phylum Chordata; class Mammalia; order Rodentia; family Spalacidae; genus Rhizomys; species Rhizomys pruinosus. The sequence goes on from VZQC01004541.1 coordinate 1,089,485, forward strand.
CAATGGCAGCTGAGTGGAAATGCAGGAGAAGATCCAGGGGCAGCAGCTCAAGCTGACAGCACTCAGAGAGAGGACAGTCCTGACAAGCGGTAGCTCCCACCACACACTACTGGTAGCAAGAAGCCTGACTGCAGAACACAGCCCTCATCTCTGACGATGACTTCACCAACCCTGAAGACCCCTCTCATTCCCGTGAATTCCCAGCAATGTGCCCAAGATGAAGGCTTTATATTAATCCCTAAATATTTAAGGAATGAATGATTCTGTCCCTCTATCCCTGTCTCTCAAGAAGGGTTTTGATTAAACGGCTAGATATGATATAGTTGTTAGATTATAAAAAGGTCCCGCACCCCCAGATAAAAAGGCACATGAGACTTAAGTCATGCCAGGAACATGATTTACTTCCATGTGGGATTGCCAGCGCGGGCGGGCTGCAGACATGTGGTACAAGGCAGAAGTATGGCAGGGGCAAGATGGGGACTGGGGCTCACCCATTTATGGCCATGGGGCAGGACCTCAGGTACAGGGGAAGAGGTCAGAAGATTGACAGCTTCTGGAGGAAGTGGGCATCTGTGTCCCTTGGGATTCTGGGAAGCTCAGACCTAACATTCCATCCTTTTGCTTATGATAAGGAAATGGGATGCTGTTCTCTCTTCTGTATCTGCTTCAGAGCTGATGGGGGGACGAAGTCTTGGGGGAACAGCTGTCAGGCTGGAGGATTAGAATCTGGTTTCCCATTTTGGCTGTTCTGGGTGCTCTGGGTGCTCTGCCCCATAGTTTTGGTCCAGATTGATAGTGGCCAGTACTTAGTGGACATTTTCTCTGCAACTGAAAAGACAAGCTAGTTGAGTCTTATATGAGTATACCAGTGCAGGAACTTCACAGTACCAACAGGGGGGCTTCTGGGTGCATTAGCAATTGGAGGGTTCCTATCTAGGGTCTGCAGAGGGAGAGAGGACTTGTACCCTGGTTTGAGGAATTGGAAAAATGTCTTAGTACACAAAGCTCTAGAATGAGGGCCAGCTTTAGTAAACACGGCTCCAGAATGAGAGCCATAACCATGAGAATATAAAAGGTGGTATTTTCTGGCATCTGTCACCTATCTCTGAGATATTTCTAACTTGGCACAGTAGGTCTCTCACCTATCTCTCCAGTGATAAGTTATTTCATTTTCTCTTCTTTAGATTAGAGTTTCCTGTTGGGGTGTTTAAAACCACACAGCTCAAATAAATTGGTTTTGGTGTTAAGGTCAGTTGAGGTTCTGGTCCTTAGGGGTTCACTCAGGCCTTGCACCTGGCTCTCTTCACCAGTTCCATCTATGTGAGGACAAAGTCAGGCCTTGCTTGACCAGCTTCCCTTTGAAGCGTGAGGAGTTTCTCCTCTATATGGACTTTCCTCCCTTGACTAGACACTGGCCAGATGAAGTCCTTTTAAGTGAATCTCCAAGAGCTCCCTGGCCTGGGATGACTGGTGACTCACTGCCATAGGACACAGGATCCTAGGACCCAAGTCGACCTCAGAGGATAGGGGTCAAAATATTGTTCCTTCAAATCCCTCTTGCCAAATCAGATTGGAGCTTTAAATGTGGTTGCTAAACCTCCAAGAGGATTATATTTGAATTAATTTGATACTTTAATTACCATATAACTCCTAAGTAAAGCTTGAACATTGACTTAAGAACTGTTAATAAATTCTTAATTGCTATGGCAAAATATTCTAATAAAAAAGCTCATGGTAGGAGCCTGGTGGTAGTGGCTGCAGCACAGGCTAGGAAAGGATGCTATTTACTGGCTTGTGTTGCTGGCTCATGTTCAGCCTATTGTATACAATATAGAAATATCTGGCCAAGAATGGCATTGCCCACAATGGGCACAGGCCAGTCCAATGAAGGCAATTATTGAAGTTTCTCAGCTCAGGTGTATCAAGTTGACATTAAACCTATGCAGTAAGTCCTACAATTTGTTCTTTAAGGTCTATATAGGTCATTTAGGTACTCAAAGTACAATGATTTAAACCATGGAAGGCAAAAAGCTCTAACATAGAACATGTTAGATAATAATATAAAGATAATAAAGAGGTTAAAACCAGTACCTTCTCAAATGAAGGCCATGTCACTTGTCCCCAGATTTTGAATTATACCTTTGAGAAGGAAAAGGAAGGGGGGGATTGTCACATACCAGCAGCAGACATGAAATACTTAGGGCTCACCCAAATTGGTTACATTCAGACTGTCTATGTGGTCACCGGAAGTAAAACTTAATTTCTCTTAAAAATATTAAAAGTAACATGTGCAAAGTATAACAGATATATTTCACTTGAGGCTGTAACAAGGTATATAATACCTGGTAGGTGGAACACGGTTTCTTATATATACCATAATTACATTATAGAATTCTTTGTTTTTCTTTCTTTCTTTTTTTTTGAGACAGGGTCTCCCTATAGCCCCAGCTGGTCTGGAACTCACTCTGTAGATCAGGCTGGCCTTGAATTCACAGAGATCTGCCTGCTTCAGACTCCAGAGTGCTAGGATTAAAGGCATGTGCCACCACGCCCCACTTAAAGATGGTTCTTAGCCACCATGTGGGTGCTGGGAATCGAACCCTGGTCCTCTGCAAGAGCAGCCAGAGCTCTTAACCCCTGAGCTATCTCTCCAGCCCATTATAGAATTCTTAAAAGTGAACAGTACTTCATGTATACACTCATAAATAAGGTTCCAATAAACAAATTTGGCGATGACAGTCTATAAAGGTTGTACTGAGCAGAGGCACATGCATTACAATCATATACAGACAGATCTTAATATGCTGTTTAACAACATCATACACATACACACATGTATTGTATCTACAAATTCCTTCAAAAGATTTTATCCTAGTGGTTATACTGAACAGTCACATGCATTGGAAAAGAAATACTTTAGAAATATTATTTAAAAACATGGAGGTGTAAACAATAATTAAAGAACTGACAATATCAAATGTACTTTCATTGGAGGGAAGAGATTGCAGGGGAAGCCATGTGCCACTGCCCAAGTGCCAGAGTATGAATGAATCCAGTGATTTTTAAAATGGTCTCTGGTCAGAAGGATCATGGCACAGCTGTCAGAAGCCAAACATCTGTTAGTGAACCCCTAAGGCTCAAAATCAGGTCTTCAGATGTGTGGAAACAAGGAAAAAAAACTGGATAAGAAAAATTTTTAGTTGTAATAGCTGTGGAAAAAAATAATTTGGACAGATAAGAAATAAAATCTTCAGATAAGCAGTGTAGAAACCTAGGAACCTGGGTTCAAATCAGGCCTTTGAAAAAAAAATTTTTAGAGGCATGCCAAAAGTAAACTTAATTTAGTTTTTTTGTGCACAATATAGAATGAAAGAAGTTTGAAGTGGCCACTTTGTTTTGACAAAAAACATACAGGACAACATGGACATATGACAGTTACAAAGACACACTGAAGAATTGTTATAACACACAGACAGGTTGGACAGACACATGACTTAACAACAAGAAATCCCTTTTCCCCTAAAATGTTATAGGGTAGGTGTTGGTGCCCAGAGTAACTTGATGGTAAGGCACAGAAAGTTCTCAGTTCCCTGATCTGCTGCACATGTAAATCTAAAGTTGTCCATAGTTGTCCAGGGTTGTGGAACAATTAATTGCAATTGTCACATTTACACAGAATCATTTAGAGTGGGAGCAGCCCATATGCGCGCACTGTGCTTTACATTACAGGCCGTGTGTGTGGCTGGACAGGATGGCAGGCAGCCAATTTAATGAGAATAAATTTGTTAGTGGAAAAATCAAAAGGTCCCAGCCAAGTGAAAGGTTACTGCCTGAGGCAAAAGCTGGATGTGGGAGGGACAGGGTGTGGTCAGCACACCTTCTCAGATAAGGAGGCTTGGACACACCTTCTCAGATATGGAGGCTTGTATACAGAAGCAAAAACAAAAACGGATTTCTATATAAAATGGTTTTATATTTATTTTTTTTAATTTTTTTTATTTATTTCTGTGTATGAATGAATTTTTTTATTTCTGTGTATGTGTATGAATGTACTGTCTGCATGCAGGTTTGTGCGCCCATGTCGTGCAATGCCGCGAAGTTCAGAAGAGGGTGTCAGATTCCCCTGGAACTGGAGTTCTCCTGGAATTGGAGTTTCAGACGGTTCTGGGCCGCCATGTGGGTGCTGGGGATCAAACCCGGGTCCTCTGCAAGAGGGGTCGGCGCTCTTAACCGCTAGGCCATCTCTCCATCCCCATAAAATGGGATTTATAAAGAAAAAACAATGAATTGGAAAATGCCAAAATCTGCTAAAATGCCAAAATCAGATAAAATGCCTAAATCTGAAATAATCCCCTTAAAATTAGGTAAAAGTCTTGTAAATAAAATATAAAAAACAAAAACAAAACAGTGTTTGTTAAAAAGCCAAATGATGTAAAAATCTCAAACAAAGCCGGTCATGGTGGTGCATGCCTTTAATCCTAGCACTTGAGAGGCAGAGGCAGGCTGATCTCGGTGAGTTCAAGGCCAGCCTGGTTTACAGAGTGACCTCCAGGCCAGCTGGGACTAAAGGGAGACCCTGTCTCAAAAATATCAAAAACAAAAACAAACCTCAAACAAAAGCCTGTAAAAATTATCCATACAAAAGTAAAAAAAAGAAAATTGTATTTTTTTAATATGTAACTTTCTTTTTTTAATTTTTTATTTATTTCTGTATGTGTATGAATGTACTGTCTGCATGTAGGTTTGTGCACCCGTGTCGTGCAATGACAGAAGAGGGTGTCGGATTCCCCCGGAACTGAAGTTCTTCTGGAATTGGAGTTTCAGACGGTTCTCAGCCGCCATGTGGGTGCTGGAGATCGAACCCGGGTCCTCTGTAAGAGCGGTCAGTGCTCTTAACCGGCTAGGCCATCTCTCCAGCCCGAAAATTTATTGTATTTTGAAGTGGATGAAAAACAATAAAAACAAACCTTGGTTACTCTGCATAAAAATGTATTAATGGAATTTTTAATTGCCTTTGTATAATCCAATATAAAACCCAAAACCCAAAATTGTAAAAGGACCAGAACATGCCATTAAATAAATTGTAAAAGAATTAGAACATGGCATTAGTTGTTATAAGGTCTGATGTAAATTCAGGCTTTCTGCCATGCGCAGTTGGGACGGAGGGTGTGGTTCAGCTTCCGCACCGCCAGGGAAATGGGGGAATGCGTAAAGCCTCAAGATGGCTGCTGAGGAGTGGGCATGGATTAACATGGTTGCCATGGAAACAGTCTGCAGCATTTCTTTTTTGGTTTTGCTTTTAAGACAAGATCTTCCTGCAACCCCAGTTGGCCTGGAACTCACTATACAGACCAGAGATCCACCTGCCTCTGTCTCCTGAGTGCTGGGATTAAAGGTGTCACATCCAGCAAGACTCTATTATATTAACAATATACCTGGAAAAAAAAAACCAGCAACAACAAAAACGAAACTCCTACATGGGTTAAAGAAATCTTAAGAAAGTAAAAATGCGACTCCAATTTGGTATGATGCAACTTAAAAGAGAAAACTATAGCTTTGAATGGTTACTTTTTTTTTTTTTTTTTTTTNTGTAGGTATTTCTTGTAGTAGGGCCCCCTTAGCTTTTGTACAAAGCAGTTGGGCATAATGCATTTTGGAAACACAAAACAACAGAACAGAAAAGACTGACATCAAAAGAACTGACTGAGACGGTGAACTTCTGCCAAAACAGTCAACTTCCCCATGGAAAATATGAGAATGACTAAGAGATGGAAGAATGTCTGGCAGAATGGCATGAGCTCTGGCGGGGTGGGGGAATGGGTGGGAACTCGGGTCTAGATTTGTAAAAATAAATAAATAAATAAAATTATGTGAAAAAAAAAAGAATTTCATATACACTCTGGGGCTGGAGAGATGGCTCAGTGGTTAAAGAGCATTGACTGCTCTTGTAGAAGACCCTTTTTTTTTTTTTTTTGTCTTTTTTGAGACAGGGTCCCCCTTTAGTCTCAGCTGGCCTGGAACCTTAGGTTCGATTCCCAGCACCACATGATGGGCTAACAACTGTCCTGTAACTCGAGTTCCAGGAAATCTGACACCCTCTTCTACCTTTTGTGGGCATTGCAGGACAATGGGTGCACTTACATAGAATGCAGGCAATGCATTCATACACATGCACAATAATAAATAAAATTAAAAAAAAAAACAACAATCCTCTTGCAGAGTACCTGGGTTCGGTTCCCAGCACCTACCTGGCAGCTAACAACCATGCCTAACTCCACAAATAAACTTGACACCCTCTTCTCACCTCCACAAAGACTGCAGACATTCCATGACATACATGCGGGCAACAACTTCAAACACATAAAAATAAAACTTAAAAAACAAAACAAAACATGCAGCCTGTAAGCTTCGGCAACTGATACGCAACAGTAAGCCACGTGACAAAGCCCTACAGTGGCTCCCTAGGTCCAGAACTTACTAGGGCTCCTTAGAGCTCCTCTGGGAGAATGTACACCACTGGGGAGATTCAATCATCTGGGTCTGAGGTGCAGTGAGGACGCACTGAGGCCAGATACCCGGTCCTCAAACCCACGGCCCATCCTGCGCATGTGCAAGCGCCCCCCCCCTTCCGGGGCCTCAGCTCACGCTCACCCCTGGGGTCCGACCTTGGAGCACCGCCCAACGCACCTTCCAGCAGCTCCTGTCCCGACTGTCCCACCGCCTCCTCAGGAGCGTCCTCCCTCCTCCAGAAGAAGGCCACCAGCTTGGCCGCAAGGCGCAGCATGGCCTCCACTTGCCCTCTGCCTCGGCCTCACCGGAGCACAAGGCACAGCACGCCCCAGCCTTCCTCGGATTGGCCTATGCGCATGCGCCTCCCCGCCCCAACGCACTTAGCCCATGGGATCCTTAGCACGAGCTGCACAGAGGCCCCCCCCCCCCAACCGTTGGAGCGAGGGTTGGCGGTTAGCACGTGAGGGTCCTGGAGAGCCATGAGAGCCTAACATGCGCAGCGTCTGCGGCACAGATTGGTGCCGGAGGGGCGTGGCTTGGTCAGGATAGGAAGTTCGGCCGTGGTTCACTTAAGTAGGACTTATTACTTTCATATTTTTTAATTTTATTTAAAAGGCCTTAATTTTTTTTATTAAATTACGTGTATGAATATATTGCCTGCAATGCATGAAAGTTCACCGGTTTCATGTAATGCCCGCAGAAGGTCAGTATACTGAGGGCGTCGGGATCCCCTGAAATTGTAGAAGGGTGCTAGTTTCATGTGTGAGTGCTGGAAATTGAACCCCTGTCCTCTGCAATTGGTAGTCTGCTTAACCACTGAGCCATCTTTTCAACCCCCAGGATTGGGGTTTTAGAAATCTTTTATCAAGTGGACGAAATCCCTGTGTTCCAATTCCCCAAGAGTTTCTCTTTTTTTAGAACGGATCTCATTATACCTAGGCCTGAATTTCACCTTGAATCACTGAATCTGCCTCTACCTTTCAAGTCGCTAAGATTGCAGGAACAGTGGTAGTGGTCAAATCCACAGCCTCATGGCATGCTAGGCAAGCGCCATTCTATGGCCCTAGCTGGAAGAACTTCTTTTAAAAAGGAAGCATTCATAAGCCAGGTTGTGGTGGCAACCCTTTAATCCCAGCACTGCTCTGGAGGAGGCAGAGGCAGGCTGATGTCTGTGAGTTTAAAGGCCAGCCTGCTCTTACATTGGTGAGCTCCAGCCAGCTGTCACTAAGGAGAGACCCTGTCTCAAAAAAGACCATTTGTTTTCTTTTTTCTTTGTTTTTTGAGTAGTTTATATATTCTGGAAATCAATGCTTTGTCAGATGTATCTGCGGTGAAGGTTTCCTCCCACTCTGTGGGATTTCTCGTCACTTCCTTGATTGTTTCTTTTGATGTACAGAAGCTTTTGAGTTTGATGAGGTCCCATTTGTCAATTGTCGACCTTAATTCTTGTGCAGCTGCTGTCTGATTTAGGAAGTCTTTTCCTACGCCTATGTCTTGTAGTCTGCTGCCAACTTTTTCTTCTATCATCTTCAAAGAGCATTGTTAATCCTGAGCCATCTCTCCAGCCCCCAACTCTGCCTGTGTCTATGGCACACAAGATGACCCAGTATGTCTGCACACCTCTGCCCCTGGTCTCACCTGAATTGAGTGCAGGAAACCACTGCCCCAGTACCCTGAGTTGTCCTTCCAGACATGTTGGCTTAATGCCCCTCTTTGGGGTGGGGGGTGGGATTTTTCTTCTGATTTTGGTGGACCCTTTTCCCTTCAGGTCTATACTGTTACTCTAACCTGAGGTTCCTGATCACTTCGACTGTTCTGGATGGGAAGCTCAGGCTACTGATTCCCTAGAGGGTGCTTTCTCCAACCTCTAAAATAACATTTTCTGTAAGACAAGCCAGAAATTAATAAACACAGAGTTGTGGGGAAGGAGAGATGGTTCTGGGGTTAAAAGCACTGGCTGCTTTTGCAGAGGACTCAGGTTCAGTTCCCAGCACCCACATGGCAGTAACTCCAGTTCCAGGGAATCTGATGCCCTCTTCTGATCTCTGTAGGACATACACACATACATGCAGGCAATACACTCAGGCACATAAAAATAACAATTTTCTTTTTAAAATGGAATTGTTGAGCACATCCTGGTAAAGGCAATTTGTATGCAGATTAGCTATGTCTGTAGCAGAATGTAAACTGAGGCAAATAACTTCATCCATCTAGTCTTGTTGAAGAATATGGCTTTCTCCCACAGCTTAAGCTCCAGCTTCATGCTGCATTGCTTCACAGCTGTCATGTGACCTGAATACTCAAAGGTAAAAGCCTATGAGAAGTTACAGGAAAAGTGCAACAAGGACTCAAGAATGGTGGCTGTGTCTGCAGTTCTTAATAGGTCACTGAATGGCTGAGGGTCTACACTGCTCCTTCAGTAGATGCATCTTGACATGCCCTTCAGTGTTTTTGAAACCTTACCTTGTCCTCTCCTATGATAATGATGAGAGAAGATAAAAACAAATAGTATGTGTCAAGGACTCCTCCAGCTCATACAAGCCCCACAATGTATAGGACACCCTGGTCTCCACATTGTGCATATATTCTCTCACTTAAACAACAGCTTTCATGGTTGACAGTTACTGTCTTCATTTTACAGGCGATAACAGGCATATAGAATGATGAAGGACCAAGTGCTCAGGGTTACACACGACTAAACTAGAGTTAAGCCAGCAGTCTGGCTTTGGAGTTAAAGCTCTCTTGTACCATCTTTACCACCTGTGTCCCCAGAACCTAGAATTCTGTTTCAAAAACACTTATGTTCCAAACATAACTCAGTGGCAACTGGTCCATTTCTTATATCCAGCAAATTAGGTTCCTGTCTCCCATGAATGCCCCTACTTTTCTTTGGTAGAGTTTAAGTGTAGATTTGCTTTTTTTTAAAGAAGATTTATTTAAGGATGTATATGTGTGTGTGTCTGCCACATGTCTGAGAGGCAAGAAGGTGTCAGATCCCCTGGAGTTATGGGCTAGCCCTAACCGCCACACATACCACACATAGTACACATACCATTAGTGTGGGTTCTGTTAACTGAACTCAGGTCCTCAGGAAGAGCAGAGGACACTCCTGACCACTGAGACATCCTCTCCAGCCCCAGGATTTGCTTTTGTGGCTAATACAACCTCTGCTTACTTGTTCCAGGTGACACCAGGTTGAAAACTGTACAGGGTGTTGTGACAAGATATTGCAGTGATTATGGCATGATTGATGATTTGATCTACTTTTCCAATGATGCTGTGACTAGCAAAGTGCTTCTGAATGTTGGACAGGAAGTTATTGCAGTTGTGGAAGAAAATAAAGTGTCAAATGGACTGAAAGCAATCAGGGTAAGTCTTCAGTTTATGAAAGAATAGTATCTGTTCACCATGAATGTGGACATTTGTTAACCTCTCAGACATGGCCTGGCCAAGGAGGAGACAGGGGTGTACCCATGACAGGAAAATTTTGTTTTTCAGAGTGATTTTTCTAGTCCTAGTACTTGAGAAGCAGAGATAAGCAGATCTCTGTGACATGGAGGCTAGCTTGGGATGGTTGAGGGGTAATGCAGATCTTTAATCCTAGCACCCAGAAGATAGGGGCAGATGGATCTCTGTGAATTCAAGGTCAATCTAGGCTACATAGCATGTTTCAGTACAGCTAGGGCTGCATAGTAAGAAAAATTATAAAGACTGGACTCTGTAATCCGATTAGTGGCTTCTGTTCAACAATTTCTTTTTTTGTTGTTGGTCTTTTTGAGACAGGGTCTCCCTGTAGCCCCAGCTGGCCTGTCACTGTGTAAAGCAGGCTGGCCTTGAACTCAGAGATCTGCCTGCCTCTGCTTCCCAAGTGCTGGGATTAAAGGTATGATCCACCACACCCAGCTCAACAATTTCATTTTTTATATAAAAATAGTTCTTTGCTAGTATAAATTCTTGAAGTAGAGTTGATGGGTTAAAGGGAATGTAAATTTTAGAATATAATAGTCATGATCAAATCAACATGAAATAACATTGTACCAGTTAGCTGGGGTCTGAACTCCCGTCCCCATGACTGTATTACAAACACTCTGAACTGCTGAGCTGGCACTCCAGCTATCAAGATCATCTTTGAGGCTTTTATTTAGGGGGTGATTGGGTCATGAAAGCTTATGAGTTGGATTCATTCCTAAAAAGAGAGCTCCTTCAGGGGCCAGAGAGATGGCTCAGTGGTTAAGAGCCCTGGCTGCTCTCGCAGAATTTAAGAGTTCAGGTCCCAGCATCTACACCCAGCTACTTAAGACTACCTGTGACTATCAGACAAGGAGATCTGATACTCTTTTACGGCCTCTTAGAGCACCTACATGGATATGTGCATGCACATAGACAGACATATGCATAAACAAAAAAATCTTAAATTTATGTTTTTAAAAAAAATGCCTTGAGAAAAGCACCTGTTGTGAATCAGAGAGCAGACCCTCACCAGATCCTGAATCCGCCTATCCAGAATGGACAAAGATGAGGACATTGGCCTGTAATTGGCTTTCCTCCTTTTCTTTTTTTTGGGGGGCGGGGGCTTTTTTGATACAGGGTCTCCTTTTAGTCCCAGCTGGCCTGGAGCTCATTATGTAAACCAGGCTAGCCTTGAACTCACAGAGATTCACCTGCCTCTGCCTTTGCTGGGATTAAAGGCGTGTGCTACCATGCCTGGTGTTCTCCTTCTTCTCTAATGGTGTAAAGAGTTGTTTGTTTGTTTGTCTTACAGGTAGAAGCTGTCTCTGACAAATGGGAGGATGATAACAAAAACTCTTGCAGAAGGCTGTCAGATTCCAGCCCCCGAGTGCTGATTGGCTGTGTGACTTCCATGTTGGAAGGTGCTGGCTACATTAGTCAGACCACATATTTCTCATTGGAGAGTGTGTGTGAAGGTAGCTAAGATGGATTTGTTTCATATTTAAAATTGGAGTTTTGCTCTTTAAATTATTTTAGTGGGTTAACTTTTTCATGTGATTCTTTTTTATTTTTAAATTAAAAAAATTTTATCCTATTGAGATAGGGTCTCCCTGTAGCCCAGCTGGCCTGAAACTTGCTATGCAGTCCAGGCTGAGCTTGAACTCACACAGATCTGCTGCCTCTGTCTCCCAGGTGCTGGAATTAAAGGCATGCTCCACTACACCTAGTGGATTAATTAATTATTTGGCTGTGTACATCATTGAAAGAAGTCTTGTTTGAGCATGGCCCTCCAAGGTGCTGGCCTCACACAGGGGCTTTTGTATGTTGGGTAGACTTTGGGTTAGGGAAGGTCACTGTTTTAAACTTGTGATTTCATTTGTTTTATGTTCATTTGTCAAATACACCCGCTAATTACTGAGTTGCTAATCTAAAAACAGTGTTTTAGTCTAAGAAATTGTTTTTCTCCCTTTCTTTTTGTTTGTTGAGACAAGTTCTCATATGGTAGTCCAGGATGGAACTTGAAGTGATCCTCCTGCTTCATCATCCTGAGTGCTTAGATTATAGGTGTGAGTTACTGCATCTGGAACTGGAGTTACTGCTAACAGTTGTTAGTCATCATGTGAGTGCTGGGATTCAAACCCAGGTTTTCTGCAAGAATAGCCCTGCTTTTAACTGCTAAGCCATTTCTCCAGCCCCACCATTTTTTATAACATTTCTTTCTATCTAAGGTTTTACTTTTATGTTGAATTTAATTCAGCAGCTGTTTGCTGTCCAGCTGCTGGTGGCTGCTAAGCTAGTCACTGGAGACTAGAACATGGTTCTGAATCCAGGAAGAAAATTATATAGTCCACAGACAGAAGGGAAGTTGGAAATGTCAGAGAATTGCTTTCTGAGCTGCACAGCATTGGGCTGCATATTAAAAGATGAATATCAGGGCTGGAGAGATGGCTCAGTGGTTAAAATAAGTGGGTGCTCTTGCAGAGGACCTGGGTTCAGTTCCTAGCACCTACATGTCACCCTTCCATAACTCCAGTTATAAAGGATCCAACACACTCTTCTGCCCTCCACTGGCATTGCACACATGATGAACTTACATACACGTAAGCAAAACACTCATACATATGGAATAAAATGAATAATTTTTTAAACTTTTAAAAGATGAGTATCAGCTGCCTTGTAGCCTGGATGCCAGGGAAAGTTGACTTATCCTACCAGGAAGCTTGCTGTTGTTACTCTATACCTTGATTACAAACTCGAGGTCCTCAAAATGAAATTGACAGGTTGCCACTGGTGTTTGCCTCTGGGTAAGGTTCCATTGTGGGTTCCAAACCATGAGTGGTAGGTAGACTAAGGGCTTTCCCAATAGGCAGGTGCAGCCCACTAAAGTTCACCCTGTCTCAGGCACCTCTTTGGTGATTAAAGCAGGATTGTTGTTATCGCTGATATTCCTGAGGTCCTTTGGTTGTTGCTTTAAAGCCTTCACCCAGGGCTAGCATTATGGCTCAGCAGGCAAGACATACTTGATGTGAAACCCTGACAACTTGAGTTTGATCTCAAGAATCCATGTAAAGATGAAAGGAGAGAACTGACTACACAAGTTACCTGACCATGCATATCCACACACACACAATTCATGCACAAACATATACAAGAGTAATTTTATTTTAAAATTTTTATTTATTTCTGTATGTGTATGAATGTAGTGTCTGCATGCAGGTCTGTGCACCCGTGTCGTGCAATGCCGCGGAGGTCAGAAGAGGGTTTCGGATTCCCCTGGAACTGGAGTTCTCCTGGAATTGGAGTTTCAGACGGTTCTTGGCCACCATGTGGGTGCTAGGGATCGAACCCGGGTCCTCTGTAAGAGCGGTCGGCGCTCTTAACTGCTAGGCCATCTCTCCAGCCCCATACAAGAGTAATTTTAAAAAAATTAAATCCTGCACGGAATCCCTGCCGTTTTCTCAAATCTACCTATTTCAGCTCCAACCCCAAAGATGAAACCTTTGTCCTAACGAGGTAGACAGTTTCCAAATCTTTTCCGTGTCTGCCTGCTCTTTTCTGCCCCAGCCTGACCAGTCGGACTGTACAGCCTTGTTCTTGGTGTTTGGGGCAAACAGGAGCAGAGGTGGATGGGGAGAACTAGGACAGACACAGCCTGGTGCCCCAGGAGTGACTGAGCCACATCCCGAGTCCATGACTTTGGTGGATGGCCCCTCAGCTGCAGCTAAGGGTGGTGAGATTACTTTGTTCATGGTGAAAAGTAGTATTAAAATTAAATTAAAATCAAGCAACTTTCGATCAATACTTTGATATTTCAATGTTGAGAATGTTGCTTTGCACAAATACATAGTGCCAAATGGTAGAAGTATTTAAAGATTATTGCAGAGCCAGGTGTGGTGGCGCACGCCTTTAATCCCAGTGCACGGGAAGCAGAGGCAGGCATATCTCTGTGTGTTCAAGACCAGCCTGGTCTGTGTTCCAGTGAAGGCTACAGGGAGACCCTGTCTCAAACAAGACAAAAAAAAAAAAAAAAGATCATTTCAGAAATCGTTGGACATTTAGTCAGAATCCCAAGCCAAAATTCATTTAATGATTTTTTTGAAGCTCAACTCAGCAACTCAAACGCAGTTTTTATGATCAAACAGTCTGTGGTGATGAACATTCACTGTGGAATTGGCTGAACTTAAAATCATCCTGGAGACATGCATTGTGTTATGTGGGCAGCACCATTCTGTGGACTGTGGTTCCAAGTGAGCTAAGAGCCAGCATTCTCCTGTATTTTTTTCCTGACCATAGACACAGTGAGCTAAAATAGACCCTTCCTTATAAGTTGTTTTGTCACAGCAATATGATAAGGAACTAATACAGAAAATCGGTTATGAGAGGCAGAACTTGTGCTCTGATAAACCTGGCCATGAGGTTCATAGGCCTCTGGAAGTGGTTTGGAGGTGAAATATGGAAGAGTTTGGAGCTGCAGGCTAGAAAAGCCCTGGAATGCTGTAAGCAGAGCTTCATAGGCTGTTCTGGTGGGAGTGTGGCAGACCAGAAAGCCGAGAGAAACGTGAAAATGAAGTCTCAACTCATGAGCATTCAGAAAGGACCAAAGAATATCTAGGAATTTATCTACAAGGTATTCATGTTACCTTTCAGGAAAAGAAAAAAGTCTGGCTGCTTCCTACCCATAACCTCAGAACTTGAGTGAGACTGAATTTACAAGTAACGGACCAAGTTGTTTGGTAGAGGAAATTTCAGAGACAGTATTCAGGGTTGGTGTGGTTACTGCTCGCTGCTCTTACTCGGATTTTTAATGAGGTAGAGCAGAAAAATATGCAGACGAGGCATGTATCAGTAAAGCAGCTGAAATTAAATTAAAGACATGAGCAAAATTAAAGCAAAACCTCACACTTTTTTGGTGCTGAGACAGCTAGGAAAGGTGTCTTGAAGGCAAGAAGACCTCACCAAAGGTGCTAGCTTGTTACAGTGCTAACTATCCTGAAAGGAGAGAGACTGAACAGAGACTGCCACAACAGAAGTTCTCTGCACCGAAATGTTTGCCTAGGGAAGTGTGTCCCCCAGTTCAGCTACCAAGGTGTACAATGGCCACTACAGCTGTGGTAGGGAGAGCCAAACCACAACTCAGACTGCAGCAGAATTTGCCAGTATCATCCTTACGGTGCTAGTTTTGCAGACATGCAAAATGCAAGAGTGATGATATCATGGAGTCTTGCACCAAAGTTCCAGACAATGTATGGCAGGGTTGGATTCCCTGGAAGGAGGCCCTGGGAAATCATTGCATGAAGTTGTAACCGTGAAGCCTAAGTTGTGATGGAGACCCCAGGATGTTGGAGATGCTAGGACCATGAGATGTCCATCAAGGAATGCTTCAGGCATAGAGAGAACTGGCCCAAGCTGTAGATTGCAGAGCTAGAAGGGAAGGGCTACCCAAGGCTGCTATAGAGTCCAGATGATTGATTCTGTCATACGGTCCCAGATGATTCTGTCATACGGTCCCAGATGATTCTGTCATACGGTCCCGGATGATTCTGTCATACGGTCCCGGATGATTCTATCGTACGGTCCCGGATGATTCTATCGTACGGTCCCGGATGATTCTATCGTACGGTCCCGGATGATTCTATCGTACGGTCCCGGATGATTCTATCGTACGGTCCCGGATGATTCTATCGTACGGTCCCGGATGATTCTATCGTATGGTACCCGATGCTAAGCATAAAACTTCAGGAGTTGGTGTTTGTCCTGGTGAGTTTCAGTGTTGGTTTAGTTTAGTATTTCTTTGCTGTGCCTCCAATTTCCTTCTTTTTGGAATTGTAATATTTACTTTGTCATTGTACATTGGGAATATGTAACGTTCTTGCGATCTCACTCCACCTTTTTTGTTGAAGCTGTTATTATAGAGGTTTAGATTTAAGAGATTTCCTGAATCTTGTTAATGATTCTGCTTAGAGTTTTGAGCAGTTTTGACACTGTTTAGCCTCTAGGGACTTTTTAAGTTAGAATGGATGTATTTTGGGTTGTGAGATGCCATGAGCCTTTCGGGGCCAGAGGTGGAATGTTAAAATTTAAAAGTGATGTGTTTGAGTATCAAGCTAACAGTGGATATACTAGTAATGGTTAATACTATCATCTTGGGTGGATTTAGAATCACATAGTAGACATACCTCTAGGCATGAGAGTATTTCTGGAGAGATTTAACTGAAGAGGGAAGACCCACCCTAAATACCCAATTCCTAGGGTATTGTCCCATGGGAAGGGACCCCACCAGCCTTCCTTTTTGCACTGCTTCCTGACTGGATGCAATATGAGCAGCTGCCTCATGTTCTTGCCATTACAGTTAGATCTGCTGTCACCACTTTGCCTTCCTTACTTTAAGGACTGTGCTCTCAAACAGGCTCAACAAACCTCGTTCTTCATTAAATTGCTTTGTCAAGTATTTTGCCATAGCAGTGAGAAAAATAAAACATATAATACAATTCAAAAGAGACTCATTTGATTTTTTTTTTCTGGTGGTGCTGGGAGAATAGGATCCAGGGCCGTGAACACGCTAGGAGGGCATCCTGTCACTGATCCTTCCCCTCCCAAGGTTGTACTAATCTGATACCGAACATGCTGAGGAACGGTGATAGGAAAATATTAAACTCTTGTCTTTTGTAATTAAACCATTATGTTAGATTTTACTAATTATTATCTTAATAATGATAAGTAGTAAATAATTATCATTATTAAGAGCAGAAGACCTTGTATACACGGAACAGTGCATTTCATAACTACAGTAGTCTTGAATATGAACTGACGTGTTTATTGGCTCATTTTGTGTTAAGAACAAAAGGTGCAGTGAAATTGCAAGATCCTGCATGAACTAGCACTGTCCAAAACACCTTGGATTCATTATACATCAGATTTTTAATTTTTGTTGTTTGTTCAGAAACCTTTCACCATTTTCAAGATTTTTACAATCCGGGGCTGGAGAGATGGCTCAGTGGTTAAGAGCACCGACTGCTCTTGCAGAGGACCCAGGTTCAATTCCCAGCACCTACATGGCGGCTAAGAACTATCTTTAACTCCAGTTCCAGGGGAATCCGACGCCCTCTTCTGACCTCCGTGGCATTACATGACACTGCTGCACCAACCTACATGCAGACAGTACATTCATACACATCAAAAATAATAAAAAATAAATTAAAAAAGATTTTCACAATCCTACATTTAGTTAGTTACACAGTTTGAGAAGCTGTACCTTACTGGGCATGGTGGTGCACACCTTTAATCCCAGCACTCAGGAGGCAGAGGCAAGTGGTTCTCTGAGTCCAAGGCCAGCGGATGTCTGAGCTCAAGGCCAGCCTGGTCTAACATAGCAAGCTCCAGGCCAGCAGGAGCTACAGGGAGACCCTGTCTCAAAAAGATAGTAAATAAACAAACAAATAAACCTGTCTCCAAAAGATCAAACATTAATTAATTAATTAACTAATTAATTAAAATAAAAAGAAGCTATGCCTTAGAGATGTGAGCATTTTGAAAGCTCAGATGGTGAAGATACCAAAAAAAGAAAAGGCCAAAGCTACCAGAGTCAGTGGTGTGCGTTGTCATGTTAACGTTAACTGTCAATGGGGGTCAGTGTTGTTTGCGGAGGAGTCGGACAGGATAGACACTTTGCACTCAGGTTTGCCTGGATTACTAGAGCTCAACATAGTTATGGGATTTTGCCTGCTAGAGCCTGGAAATGTTCACTTACTGTATAACGGTTTGTTTTGGGTGGCTTGTGCGTGTACACATGTATGTGTTGTATGTACATGTTTATGTGGGTATGTGTGGAAGTGAGAGTAGAACACATGTCTTCCTCAGTTGTTTTCTGCCGCACATTTTTTTGAGACAGTATCTCCCATTGAACCTGTAACTCGCCATTTGACTAGGCTGGCTGGCCAGTGAGCTCCAAGGATCTGCCTATCACAGTTCTCCCAGCACTGGGGCACAGATGTTCACCACCACAACAGAGTTTATCTGGATGCTAAGGATTCAAACCCATGTTCTCCTGCTTGTGCAGCTGGTTATTTAACTGACAGGGCCATATTCCTTATTCCCAGTCATTTGATAAAGAGTATAGACTTATAGGTAGGGATCTGAGATGACAGGCCTGATTGAGAATAACCGTGCTGGGCCCTCCTCCGTTAGAGACTGAAGGATAGTACTTAAAAATTTGCTCCATTTAACCACTGTGGAAACATGAGGCTTGTAGATGCATGGACTGGGCCACAGCACAGAAGTGAGGGAAGGATGTGTGCGACCAGCAAAGTCTATCTGGAAGAGAATTGAGATGAATGGAAGTGTTCCTAATTGAAGTAAAGTGTGTTTTTAAAATGTTCAAGTGTATCCCAAATGGAATATAAGTTATTTCAGTGTGTCATAACTTTGAAGTGTACTGAACATTTGAGTGTTACTGAAGTTTTCTAAACTTTTGGCATTTTAGGTTTTCAGCCATGCAAGGGAGACTGGGTAGAGGCTGAGTATTGGATCAGGCCGGGGACATGGAGCAGTGAGGCAATCTCAGTGAAGCCACTGAGGTACAAGCGTGTGGACAAGGTAGTGTGCCAATGAATGGTTCCTGTGTTTCTGCCACAACTGCTACCAGGGATTACTTTCACAGCCCAAGATTCTCCTGGATGTGCCAGTAAGCCTGCATAGATAAAGTTCAGTCCTGGCCTGTTTTTCATTAACAAAGTAGAAGCACTAGAGTGCTTATATAAATAAGATCTAAGTTATAGCATATACCTGGATGCATTAAGATGTTATAGGACAAAACCTATCCATGATGAATTGTAGGCCTTGAGTTTCCTTGTAAGGAAGTGATTTGGGGAGTGAGATGGGATTGTAGAAGCAATGAGTTTGCTCCAGGTGAGGTAGATGCATGAATTGGACCTATGATAGAAAAGTGGGGGAAAGATGTCAATGGTGGTGACCACAGCCCTCCTACTTAGCCTGAAAGCTTCTAGGCCTCTGTGTATCGATGTTGTACTGGAACTTACTGACTTTGCAAGACTGAACTGGGTTAGTCAGATTCAGAGGCAAGTTTTGAGAACTTTCACCTTGTCCATATTCACTTTCAAGCAATGTTCAGCACTGCACTTGCAGGTTTGCATTTCCAGCCTGTGTGGGAAGAACGGGGTGATAGAGGACAGCATCTTCTTCAGCCTGGACTCCCTGAAGCTGCCTGAAGGGTATATACCGAGGAGACATGATGTCGTCAATGCCGTGGTGGTGGAAAGCAGCCAGTCATGCTACATCTGGAGAGCACTGTGCATGACCCCTGTGAGGAGGTGGTAACCAAACAATGTTTCTTCTTTGGAAAAAGAAAGGCTTGATTTTAAGAGTGTTTTGAAGAGTTATAGTCAAGTACTGTGTGACATTTCAGACATTCATGGGATGTCCCATAAGATCATATCATTAGGGCAGCACGATGTTTTAGTGGGTAAAGGTACTTGTTGATGATCTGAGTTTGATCTCCAGAACCCACACAGTAGAAGGAGAAAGCCTCTCCTTCAGGTTGTCCCCTGACCTTCACATGTGAGGTGTGGCATGTTTCTGTGCACGTACACTTGTGTGTGCCTGCACATGCATGCTGGCACACATGTACACTAAATAAGGGTTTAAAAATTTCTTCAAAGTCATATCCCCTAGTAACATGATAGCCTTTTCAGTCTTTGGAAATACGCTGTCGTATTCATGTAAGGATGAAATGACCTAACACATTTCTCAGAACATATTTTTCCAGTTTTCAGCACATGTGACTACTTCATTAAGCCAGAGCAATAGCACTCCAAGTTCTGTGTTAGCTGGTTAAGAAGAGTATCTCTTCTGTCTTTGTGGCTGAATCAGTTGGAATTCTGAGGGTCCTTTAACCGTTATTCTTATGGTAGTAATTCTCTTCATCCGTTTTTGGTTGCTGCTGACCCAGTACCACAGAGTGGGTAAGGTACAAGAAAAACAGGTTTATTTTGGATCACTGCCCTGGTCTACTATTAAGGGGAAGCATCTAGAGATGGCTTTTTTTCCCTGGTGCTGGAGATTGATCCCAAGGCCTTGTGCATGCTAGGAAAATGTTCTACCACTGAGCTGTATCCCCAGCTCCAGAAATGGCCTTGCCAGCAGAGTCCCAAGATAGCACAGAGCATCATGTGACAAGAGAACCCTCATCAAATTCGATTACATAGCAGATGCCCTGGAAATAACCCATTAATCCATGAGTCATATGGGTTCAAGCCATTTGTGAGGGCAGAGCCCTAATTGGCTCTGAAAGGTGCTGCCTGGTCACACTTCTGCCGTTTTTTGTTTATAGGGGGCCCACCTTTTTTGTTTGTTTGGGTTTTGTTTTTTGTTTTTTTAAAGGGTACTCACATTGTAGACCAGGCTGGCCTTCACCTCACAGAGATTGCCTGCCTCTGACTGCCCCTCTGCCCTTCTGCCTCTCTGTGCCTCTGTCCCCTCCCCCTCTCTCCTTTTCTCCCTCTCCCCCTCTGCTCCTCTGCCCCTGTCCCTCTGTCCCTTTATCTCTGTCCCTCTGCTCTTGCCTTGAGTGCTGGTATCAAAGATATGCACACGACCATACCCAGCTGGGGTCGCACCTCTTAATATTCATAATAGGAATTAAATTTCAGCATCAGTTTTGGAGAAGACAAATCACACTTGTTTTTCTATTCTTTATTTTCTTCGATAGGATCTCATTTAAGGCAGCTTGAACCTTGCTGTGTGGCTGAAGATGACCTTGAACTTAAAAAAAAATACACTTGTTAGAAATCAGAGGAAAACCTGCAGGAGTCAGTTCTCTTATGTGGGTCCTGGGGACTAGTGGCAGGTCCCCTAATCTGCTGAGCTATCTCACCAACCAGACTTTGAAATTTTGATCCTCTTGTCTTTACCTCCCAAAGGCTGGAATTAGGGGGTGTGTGCCACCATAACCAGTTTGTGGGGTGTTAGGGATAAAATGCAGGGCTTTATGCATGCCAGGGTGTGCACGCTACCACCTGAACTGCATCTCCAGTCTGAATTTTGCATAGAATTTTGTTTCTGTTTTTATTTTTGCTTTTTTTTTTGTTTTTTTTTTTTTTTTTTTTTTTGAAACCGTGTCTCCATGTAGCCCCAGCTGGCCTGGAACTTACTGTGTAGACCAGGCCAGCCTTGAACTCACAGAGAACTGCCTACCTCTGCCTCCTGAGTGCTGAGATTAAAGATGTGCGGCACCATGCCTGGGATGTTTTGGGTTTTTTTTTAAGAACTCAGATATCTGCCTGCCAAGAGGCTGGATTAAAAGTGTGGATCACCATGCCCACCAGGCCCAGGAGTTGTATATCTTTTGTTCTTTAATATTTTGACATTAAAAAATATAATGGGAGGCTGGAGAGGTACTCAATTGTTAAGAGCACTGAACCCAGGTTTGGTTCCCAGCATCCACATGGCAGCCAACAGCCATCTCTAACTTCAGTTTTTGGAGATCTGATCCCTCCTTCTGGCCCTGCAGGCATTGCACACATGCGTTGCACTTAGACACATGCAGGCAAAACACTCATATACAGAATATGAAAATTAAAAAAATTTAAAATATATAGTGTATATTCTTTGGATATGTTTGTGCACATATATGTGTGTGGTACATTGACTGGATGTTCTGTGTCTTTGTTGTTCTTTCTGTGCCCATATATGTAAGCATGTGGCCTCCATCTTAATTTTGTCTGTGGTGGCCATACAGCTGCCTGCTGAGCTTCCCTGTCCACTGCTGCTGCAGCACTCATCTCTAGAAGCTCCTCACCTGTCCCTCTTACTGTCCTACTCACTGTCCAGTCTCCCTCCGTAAACAGTTCTGTGGGAAAAGGTGCTTTGGCTACTTGCCCACCCTGCATCTAGCACCTGTCCCAGTTACTGGATGAGACAGCCTGGCTCTGTGCAACCTGATGGGAAATGGACGCGTACTGGAGTATGGGAGGGGGAACTAGTATTGCTGCACTGGAAATGATGCTGCACCTCACTCCTGCTGGAAGAGACTTTATCTTTGGCCACCCAGAGCCCAGTTCCTTATCTCCATGGGACCCTGTTTACCTTCTGGGAGAGGGAGTGAGACATGTGCCTGTCACTTCTTTCAGCATGTTGTCTCATCTGCAGAGCTATGGAATACCCAGAAATCAGGCAGGCTGTTTGCTGACAGGGACTGCACCCTGTTTCTTGATGGCCCCCACCTCTATATATCTGTGACTTTGTCCTTCCATACTCAGTGATAGTCCCCTTTATGGGCTTCAGGCAACAACCCCATGGTGTGGCCAGTGGATTTGACAGTGACTCCATGGATGTATACCTACTTGAAGGGCATGCCAGCCTTACTCTACACTGCTGCATTGACTCTTCTCTTAAGACCATGAATTTTGTTGTCATTGTGTTTTGTTAGTTTCGTTTTGTGATGTGGTTTTGCTATGTAGCCCAGACTGGCCTAGAGGTAGCAGTTCTCCCAGCATGCCCAGCCACAGTGAATTCTTGAGGATCTGTTTCTGTTCTATAAGACGATCATTTTCTCTTGGCCATGGAATGTAAGCTTTCAGGGAGCCAGGGCACACTGCCCACTTCCATGTCTGACTTACAGAGCATGTAGAGGAAGCAGATGAGTTCATTTTTAGATAATTTAAAACATCCTCATTTTCTGTAGAGCAAAACTTCCCATTGAACTGTTTCTAGTTGTAGTCAAATATTTATTAATGATGGCTATATGTTCTGAGAAATGTGACATTGATCAGTTTTATGATTGTGCAGATGACATGGAGTGTAATTATAAAGCCTGTTGCTTCCAGGCTGTAAGTTTGCATAGCATGTTACTGTGCCACACACTTCAGGCAGTGGTAACATAGTGTTAGTTGTATATCTGAACAAATGCAAGCATAGAAAAAGTACAGGAAATTATTTAGGCAGTAGGAATTTTTTCATCTCCATCTTAAGTGTGCAGTCTGTTATAAAAACAATGTTATTATACTGCCTTTGGCTGTACTTAAAAGTGCAAAAAAGTCCCAATGCCAACTGGGTGTATCCCTGAATGCAAAGCCTTGTGTGTGCCTTCCCACTGCCTCATAGCAGCTAGGAGATAGCGGAGAGCAGAGAAAAGTGATACCTTTGTTGGAGTAGGTCAGTTGCCACCTGTTTTACCTCTTTCCTTTAGATTTGGGAGACTTGTGACATTCTTCTGTGAGAAGACTTGCCATCTTGAGAAATTATAGGTCTTATTATCTGGCCCTGACTTGTAGGTGGGGATCTCTGTGACATCATCAAGGGAGGTGAAAGGCAGGAGAGGAAAGGGCAGTAGCACTGCCAGGAGGCCCCAGTGCACTAACACTGTTCTTTGCTGTTTTCTTCAGAGATACTGCCACTATTGGTGAGGCCCCCGAGGAGCCCTATGGAACCCTCCTACTGAAAAACAAAGGTGATGTTGAAGTTACAAGGATGACAAATTTTGGAACACTCAAGGAAGGAGAAAGTAAAGCTCTGGTCATCTGGATAGAGTAAGTGTGTCTCTGAAGTATTAGATACAGTGGCACAAATTGCTTTTAAACTGTGATTCTAGGGCTAGAGAGATGACTCAGTGGTTAAGAGCACTGACTTCTCTTACAGAATTCCTGAGTTTGATTCCCAGCATCCCTGTAACTCATGTTCCAGGGTAATCCAACGCTCTCTTCTGACCTCCATGGGCATTCCATGTCACAGGTGCACTTACATACATGCAGGCAATAAAGAGACATAAAAGAAAAATAAAAAATATAATATTTTTTAATTTTATTTATTTTGTATGTGTATGAATGTACTATCTGCATGTAGGTCTGTGCACCTGTGTTGTGCAATGCTGCAGAGGTCAGAAGAAGGTGTCAGATTCCCCTGGAACTGGAGTTAAAGATAGTTCTTAGCCGCCATGTGGGTGCTGGGGATCAAACCTGGGTCCTCTGCAAGAGCAGTTGGTGCTCTTAACCGCTAGGCCATCTCTCCAGCCCCAAAATAAAATATTTTTTAAAACTGATTTCATGGGGCTGGAGAAATGGCTCAGAGGTTAAGAGTACCATCTGCTCTTGCAGAGAACCCAGGTTCGATTCCCAGCACCCACATAGCGGCTAGGAACCATCTTTAACTCCGGTTCCAGAGGAATCTGACACCCTCTTCTGACCTCCGTGGCATTGCACGACACGGGTGCACCTACCTACATGCAGACAGTACATTCATATATATTAAAAAAAAAACAACTGTGATTTCAGATCTGTGGAACCAATTGTACTTTGCTACTTATTTTTTCCTCTGAAAAATCTATAAAAATTGTCACCCCTTGGGTCAGTGAGATAGCTCAGTGGGTAAAGGCAAGCTTGGAAATCTCAGTTCAGTGCCTAGAACCACATAATGGTGGAAGGAAAGAGCCACCTCCTGCACATTGTCCTCTGACCTCCACAAGCATGTGCCCACATACATACATCATACACACAGTAATAAATAAATATTAAAAACAAATGTTATACCAGGTGTGATGCAACACACCTTTAATCCCAGCACTCAGGCAGAGGCAGGCAGATCTCTATGAGTTCAAGGCTATCCTAGTCTACATAGCAAGTTCCAGGCCAGGTGGGGCTTAGGGAGACCCTGTGTCAAAAGAGAAAAGAGAAATGTTGGTATGGTAGTTCATGCTTGTGCCAGAATTGCTTACAGATTTGAAGCTGGTCTACAGAGCAAGACTGCCTCAGCCTCTCCACAAATGTCACCTAAAATGCCCTTTAAGTTGAAATTTGTAAAGATGTTTGCAGTCACTCTTCATGAATTCTGTGGTTTTAAATGACTTGTGTGTCTCAGCTCTGGAAGTTCATAGAGTGTCTCTCTCTCTCTCCTCTCTCCTCTCTCTCTCTCTCTCTCTCTCTCTCTCTCTCTCTCTCTCTCTCTCTCCAGGAATAAAGGAGAGATTTCCCAAGACCTCATTAGTTGCAGACTGGCTGGCTGGGATAAAGCTCAACAATTTAGATTTGATGCACAGAGCCAAGGCCAGGCCTGCTCAGAGGGGCCTTTTGTTTCCATTTCTAAGAAGGAGAAACAGTTTTCAGATGAAAATGTTAATTCATTGAATAACCACAAAAAGGACCAGACCAATGAGATGCCAGAGTGCAGTTTGGTGAACAACACAGAAATCTCTTCAGGTAAATGGCTCAACTACTGCCTAAGGAACTGAGGTGGCCTTGTGGCTCTTGAGTTAGTCTGCCCTGTGCCCTAGCAACAGTTTATGCCTGAGCTCTCTTGAGTTTGGATCCTCCTGCTCATACAGCTTTGAGACTTGGGAAAGGGGCAGAGCCAGCTTGACAAAGACCAATAGTGATTTAGGAGATGACTGTCCCTCAGCTGGGGAAGCTGCTGGGGGCCAGAGGCCTTTCCCACGTCCCCACCGTTCCCCGACTTTGTTAGCCACCTCCTGCATTGTTTTTGTGTGTGAGAGCATTACTTCCAGAGTTGTTGGGAGTAAATTATCTTTTGGTCTAATTTTGGATTTAAATGTCATTTTCAGATGACTGTGCTTGTGAAGCAGAAAGGGAAAAAGGAAACACCACATCAAAGAAGCAAGAGGCTCAGCCTGGGGGGGCCATCCCTCCAGGGGAGAAAACCTTCATCGTGGTCACATGTGAAGCCAAGTATGTGCTAGGGGCTAGGGAGAGCCAACTGGGGGGCACTGGTACATGTTGCTTTTATGAATCATCTGTGATGCTTATAGGTTGTATATTTTAAAAGCATCCATGCCCAACCGTGTTGTGTCCAAATCACAGCAAAAAGCATTGGGCCCGAAGAAGATTACCCATGAATAGGCTGCTGGGCTTCAAGATCCATTTTCATCTTCAACAGACAACCTGACTCCATCATTACAAAGAAAATAGAGCCCATTTAGATGTGTTCTCCTTCCACTACTTTTGAGTGCTTCTGATGGTATAGCCACCTTGGGCTTGTTTTTCACTTCGTCTTGGTATCCCCAAAACTTATGCCCATCTATACCCCTCTTTTATCTCCCCTGGGGATCTGCCCAAAACACTGTAGTGAGCTGAGAATTTGAGGAAGGAAGTTTGGACACAGCCCAAATTGGAATTGGACACTCCATTCTCCCTCCCTCCTTTCTGTGGTTGGTTGTAACCAGATTCCACCCCCAAGCCTATCACTGTTCTCTCTTTTTCCTGTTTCCCTTCTCGGGTCCACCACCATTCTGCTGTTCAAAAGCATCTTGTCTCATAGCTCAACAATTGGGACCAAGCCCTTTAACCTGTCATCAGATTCCAGCACCACATGGCAGCTCACTTTCTGACACCCTCTTCTGACCACCATGGGCATTGCATGACATGGGTGCACTTACATACACACAGGCAATACATGCATACACATAAAATAAAAATAATAAAACAGGCATTGCATGACATGGGTGTGGTTACATACATACAGGCAATACATGCATACACATAAAATAAAAATAATAAAACAGGCATTGCATGGCATGGTTGCACTTACATACACACAGGCGATACATGCATACACATAAAAATAATAAAACAGGCATTGCATGACATGGGTGTGGTTACATACATACAGGCAATACATGCATACACATAAAAATAATAAAACATGGGGCTGGAGAGATGGCTCAGAGGTTAAGAGCACTGACTGTTCTTGCAGAGGACCCTGGTTCGATTCCCAGCACCCACATGGTAGCTAAGAACCGTCTTTAACTCCAGTTCCAGGGGAATCTGACGCCCTCTTCTGACCTCCGTGGCATTGCACGACACGGGTGCACCAACCTACATGCAGACAGTACACTCATACACATAAAAAATAATAAATAAAAATTAAAAAAAATAAAACAGGCATTGCATGACATGGGTGCACTTACATACACACAGGCAATACATGCATACACATAAAAATAATAAAACAGCCGGGCGTGGTGGTGCATGCCTTTAATCCTAGCACTCGGGAGGCAGAGGCAGGTGAATCTCTGAGTTCAAGGCCAGCCTGGTCTACAGAGCAAGCTCCAGGACAGCTGGGACTAAAGGGAGACCCTATCTCAAAAATACCAAAAATAATAATAATAATAAAACAGGCATTGTATGACATGGCTGTACTTACATACATACAGGCATTGCATGACATGGGTGTGCTTACATACAGGCAATACATGCATACACATAAAATAAAAATAATAAAACAGGTTTGTTTGCTTTTTTGTCTTCAAGACAGGATCTCCCTGTAGCCCCAGCTGTCCTGGAACTCACTCTGTAGACCAGGCTGGCCTCGAACTCACAAAGATCCGCCTATCTCTGCCTCCCAAGTGCTAGGATTAAGGGCATGTGCCGCCACACCCGGCTATAAAACAGTTTTTAAAAATAATAAAATAGGGGCTGGAGAGATGCTCTTGCAGAGGACCTAGGTTCGATCCCCAGCACCTACATGGCAGCTGAGAACCATCTTTAACTCCAGTTCCAGGGGAATCCGACACACTCTTCTGACCTCTGCAGCATTGCACAACATGGGTGCACAAACCTACATGCAAACAGTACATTCATACACATAAAAAAATTAATTAATTTAAAAAATAATAAAATAGGGGCTGGAGAGATGGCTCAGTGGTTAAGAGCACTGACTGCTCTTGCAGAGGACCCAGGTTTGATTCCCAGCACCCACATGGAGGCTAAGAACCGTCTTTAAGCAGGGGGTGGTGGCACACACCTTTAATCCTAGCTCTCGGGAGGCAAAAGGAGGTGGATCTCTGAGTTCAAGGCCCTATCTCAAAAAAAAAAAAAAAGGAATAATAATGATACAAATGTGATTAAATCACTGCCTTCAGACCTATCAATACCATTAAGCAAACTCTAGTCCTTTAGCTGGCTATATAAGATGCAGGCAGTTTAGATGGGGTTTTAACCCTAAGATAACAGAAATAAACAGTTGGGAAAATTGTAGTTGCAAGCAAAGTTAGTATGCATAGGGTAGCCTGTGTTAATATGCATGGGGTAGCTGTGTTAGTATGCATGGGGTAGCCTGTGTTAGTATGCATGGGGTAGCCTGTGCTAGTATGCATGGGGTAGCCTGTGCTAGTATGCATGGGATAGCTGTGTTAGAGCCACTCTGGAAATGAGCAAGCAAGCAAAAGTAGTGTGGTGGTACAATTTGTTTTCCCTATTAAATTTCAGAATTTCAGAAAGGACTATTTTAAGCAGCTGAGTGTATTATTTATTTTTCCTGTCGTTATAAAATATCCTGACAAAAGCAGCCTAAGGGAGAAAGGGTTTATTTTGGATCCCAGTTCCAGGTTATAGTCAGAGAAGTCACATTAGCTTCAAGCAGCTAGTATTGTTGCATCCACAATAAGCAGAGAGTAAAGAAGGCCTGTGCCCAGCATGCTTCACTTTATGTAGCCCAGATCCTGTTGCAGGGACAGAGCCACTCTCAGTCACTGGGTCTTCCTATCTTGGTTAATCTGCTCACCTCCGTAGGCGTGTGCAGAGGCTCATCTTCCATGTGATTCTAGATCTCGTCACATTGACAATTGAGATTAACCATCACATTGGGAAAAATACTGCATTACTTGTTTTAGAAAGTAAACTCTGTGTGTGTGTAGGTGTGTGAGAGAGAAAGATTTATCAAAAAGCAAGCATGACTGTTATTTAATAGCTTTGCAACTTTAAATACAAAGGTAAATCAGATCAAATAATGCCATTCTTATTCGTAACTCAGTACTAAATTTTGTTTGTTTCAAGAAACCCTGGCCGTTGCAAGGAGCTCCTTCTGTTTTGTTTTTCCAACTTTATCATTGGACGATACCTTGAGGTGAACGTTGTGAGCAGTGAGGAGGCACTGATAGCTGTGCGGGAACCATTTTCTTGGAAAAAGCCAAAAAGCTCCCAAACGATAGTGTCTGCAAAAACTACAGTTGTCGTGACCACACAGAAAAGGTACTGTGAGATGAGTACCACACAGAAAAGGTACTGTGAGATGAGTTTGTGACTTAGGGGTGTCAGAAATCTGTTTGTCAGCTTTATGTGTTCTGGAGAAGCAGACGTACCTGGCAGGCAGCAGTTCCCCCTTTGGCTGGACAGGTGATGGGGGCAAGGCTAAAGGACAAGACTAGCATCGGAGCCTCTTTGCATTACTGTGCTTGGGGCAGGATGCATTTCCATAGAAAGTTTACTTTCTAAGGTCAGATTCTGTGTCACCACAGATGTCTGCACAACCCTCATGCACCCCAGGACCCTGCTTCTCCATGGAAGTTCTTGGGGCCACTTTGAGACCAGAGTGGATTGGCTCTTGATTCCTGCCATCCCTTCCTAGGCAGGCCTGGCTCTGATGTCTGCACCATACCAGCATGGTGGCTTGTGTGACCTCTGTAGCAGTTCCCAGAGTTAATGTGCAGCTTCTGCTGGGCCCCAGGATTGCTTGGTCACTTGAGGCCTACTTGAAGATGTGGTGCCATTTAAGAATGAAATGGGTGAATTGAAGGTGAATTGAAGGTGGAAGGCCACCCAGATTTTACCTGGGTTGGGTCTCAGATTCACCTGTTTTCTTCTATAATTACAAAAACAAAAAGCTCTAAGAAACAGATATCTTTTTAAGTTTGGTCCCAAACGAAGTTGACCTGTGTGTGAAGGCGTTGAAAGGCTTTGTACTGGGTATTGAAGACATTCCTGCATCATCGCCACTGCCAAGGGTATTGAAGACATTCCTGCATCATCGCCGCTGCCAAGGGTATTGAAGACATTCCTGCATCATCGCCGCTGCCAAGGGTACTGAAGACATTCCTGCATCATCGCCACTGCCAAGGGTTTGAGTTCAGGTGCTGCCCACAGCCGATCAGGGCAAGACTGTTATTTCTCTAATATTGGAAAATTCTGGATTTCAGATCATGTTATCCCAGTAGCAGTCTAAGACAAAGGATGATGGACTTCTACCAAATTGTAGACTGAAAGGAGAATGTGTTAGCAGACAGTATTATGAGATTACTGAACTTGTTGTTGACCATTATTTGGAAGGCAGCTGTGGACATCATGCTTCTTTAGACCATTGTTTGAATCACAGCACACCAAGAAGCTGTGTGGCCTTGGGCAAGTTTCTTGACCTCTCTGTGCCTTAACCTCCTTTGTAAGTGATAGTCTCTGCCTCATATAGTTTGAGGAATAAATTGTATAGAGCATGTGAAGTGTAGTTTCCTGGCACAGAGCAGTCAGCGCTTATGGTTCCTGCTCACCTTCAGAAACATGTTCTAAGGATGATGAAAGGGAGTGAGATGTTACCATGCCAGGCAGAGAGTCCATAATGATCAGTGTTGGTTACAAGAGCACCCAAGTCCCCCCCGCTCTCACCCAGTGGTATTACTGGCCACTGTCACTTGGCTCAGCAGATAGGAAAATACACAGATCAACAAACATGACTGTTCTAATCCCCAGATGGTTATTTCGCTGGGAGTATTTAGCACATGTATGAGAGTCACTCTAGAATAAGCCTGTTGCTTTCCTGGCAGTCAGGTTGGGGGACTGAAGTGCCCAAAGCATGGGCTAGTAGGTGCTCACTCCTAGCTGGCTTGAGGCCTGCAGGTGCTGCCAAGACCCCAAGGGTCAGTCAGTTACCGTGCTCAGTCTTGTTCCCTTCTCAGATATCAGAGTGGGTTCATGGCCTGTAGCAGCTCTCTTTTCAATTGTTTTATAGTAAGTGTACAAAATAATGGGTTTCTTTATGATATTTTCATACATGTAGATCATTGTACTTGCTAATATCTGCCCTACCTAGTACCCATCCTTGTCCCTTCCTCTCCAACAGGGCCCCTTCTGCTTTTGTGTGTGTGTGTGTGTGTGTGTGTGTGTGTGTGTGTGTGTAAATCTACATTCTGCATATGCAGAGAACAGTTTCTCGTTTTTCCTTTTCCTTGCCCTCATACAGTTTTCCATCTACTTTCATATCATGTGTGTGTGTGTGTGTGTTGTGTTGTGTGTGTGTTCAACATTTGAGAGAAAATGTGATACTTTTCTTTCTTACCCTGGCTTTTTTTCCCCTTAAGATGGTTATCTGTAGTTCTATTCATTTGCAGTGAATGACACAATCGTGTCTTCTTTGAGACTGAATAAAACTCTCGTACATATATATATGTATGTATACTTATGTACACATACATATCACTTTTTTTTGGTCTTTTCAAGACAAGGTCTCCCTGTAGCCCCAGCTGTCCTGGAACTCTAGATTAGGCTGGCCTTGAACTCACAAAGATCCAGCTGCCTCTGCCTCCCGAGTGCTAAGATTAAAGGCGTGCCCACCACGCCCGGCTACATACCACTTTTTTACCCATTCATCGTTGTTGGACATATAGGTTTGCTCTGTACGTTAGCTTTTGTGAACACTGCAACAATATCATGAACATGCAGTGCCTCTGTGGTACACTGACTCGGAATTTAATCTTTTTGATTCATACCTAGGACTGGCTCATATAGTAGTTTGATTTTTTTTTTTTCCAGAGGAACCTCAACACTGATTTCCATAGAGGCTGCACCACTTCACACCCTCACAGCACTGCATCTCCCATGTCCTCACCAACATTTGTTGTCCTTTGTTTTCATCAAGATAGTCATTCTTACTGGAGTGAAATTGGATTGCAAAAGCCAGGTGTGGTGGTACACGCCTTTAATCCCAGCACTCAGGAGGCAGAGGCGGGCAGATCTCGTGAGCTCAAGGCCAGCTGGGGCTACAGGGAGACCCTGTCTCAAAAAAGACAAAAAAAAAAAAGAAATTGGATTGCAAAACAATTTTATGGGTTTTTTTTTATACTTAGCCATTCGTATTTCTTCCTTTGACAATGTCTCTTCAGTTCATTTGCCTATTGATTGGATGGTGGAAGGGTTGTGGTGAACTTTTTTGAGTTTTTATAGATTCTAGATTTAATCTCATGTCACTTAGTGAAAATTTTCCTCAGAAATATGAAACCATTTGAATAGTTACATGATTTTCCAAAAGTTTTAGATTTTGGTGCATTTCATATCTGCAATGATAACACCCATACAAACATTTCAAAATGAAAAAGCTGGAAATACAGTTTGATGATAGTGCTTGCCTAGCAAGGGTACACCCCAGAACCGGGGGAAAAAAAATCTACAAAATCTGATACATTTCTAGAACCACATAGTATAGATAAATAATACTTAAGAATCACTTTTGGGGATCGTACTGTGAAATCATAAAGACTTGGGCTTAACCAGAACCCGTATAAAAGCCAGTCATAAAGGCTCAGCCAATGCTAGGGAGTAGAGACAGGAAGCTTCCTGGGCTCACTGGCCGGCCAGCCGATCCCAATGAGTCAATCCCAAAATCCCGTCTCAAAGAAATGGTGGTAGACATCTGAGAAATGACACTGAAGTTTGTCCTCTGGCCTCCACATACATGTATGTGTGCCTGCACATACACAGACATGCACATCATGCATACGTACAGAAGAATTGCTTTTAATTTGACAATTTATTTGTTTTTAAGGAACTCAAGACGACAACTTCCAAGTTTTCTTCCACAATATCCAATACCAGATAGACTGAAAAAATGTGTAGAACACAAAATTGACATCCTGACTTTCCAGCCGCTTCTTGCAGAGGTAGGAAAAACACCTGAAGACTGTTACTCACCACTAGAGCTCTGTTCAGAAAACACTGCATCCTTTTCTGATTCAGTCTCATGTCAGTTCCTTTCACTATAGGCAACTAGGAATTCCAGGGTGGGAAGATAGAAGCACCTTCACGTATCCCTGGTGTGGATAGTGCTCAGGAAGGAGTGGGAATGGGGCGGTTCTGCCCAGCCAGTCTTCCTCACTACAGACCAGGTGGCCTTGGGGGGAGGAGGAGGAGGAGGAGGAGGAGGAGGAGGAAGAGGAAGAGGAAGAGGAAGAGGAGGAGGAGGAGGAAGGGAGGGACAGAAGGAGGAGACAGGGAGGCAGCTTCCTACACGACAGAGGTCTGGCCCACTGTGTTGGACGGCACTGGCACTGGGAGGAGGAGCTAAGAAAACAGGGTCTGGGAAAGACTTAGCTCAGCATCCATGCCGGGAGGTGTGGGCCCTTCTGAGGTCAGCAGTAGGCACTGAAGTAACTGTGGAACCAGAGAGCTTTTATTTTAGCTCTGGACGGAAATGCATTACTTCGTGTTCTTCATTGTTCCTTAGCATGAGCAGGTAGTAACCTTTGATAAAATTTTATTCCTACCGTAACCCAGGAGGTACTTGCTATACAGTTTTGCAATCTACTGTTTGAGAGTCATCCACTTGAGGGCTGGAGAAAGGTGCTGAGTTGTATACAGACAGACCTTGAACTGTTCACAGGCTGAGGAGAGGAGCCAGTTGAGAGAGACAGAGTTGTGCATAGAGAGGACTTGGGACTTGTGGGAGTAAGTCAAGGACACAGGGGAGGCATAGTCATGATTAACAGGGTAGGGTGGGGTAGACATTCCTGGTGTCTGAGCTCTGGGATCCCCGAGTTCCAGACTTTTTGTCTGTTCACGCTGCCTGTGAGGTGGGCAAGAAAACAGATGCTGATCTCTGGTTAGCTGTGTGGAATAGGAATAGGCCATACTATTTACTTTACTGACTGACATGCAGTAAAGTAAATAGTATGGCCTAAATAGTCTACTCCATAGACTCTTGTGGTACTTCTTTGGGAGGTGGTGGGACCTGGTAGAGGAGCTAGGTCACTGGAGGTGTGCTTCATGCTTCTGTGTGTGTCTTTCCCTCTATCTCTGTCTGTATCTCTCCCCGGACTCCATCCAAAAGCTCTCTGATGCTTTTCTCGTTGCCGTACAAAATATCTTACAAAAGCAGCTTAAAGAAGTATTTATTCTCACTCACAGATGTAGAATATAATCCATCCATCATGCAAGGGAGAGTGTGATGGCATAATCTGGTCACAATCCAGCCACAGTCAGATCGCCAAGTAGCAGTACTGCCACTCAGCTTACTTTCTCCTTTTCATTAAGTTTGAGACCCTAGCTCATAGGAAGATGTCTCCCACATGAAGGGGCAGGGGTGTCCTTCCATCTTCAGTTAAACCTTTCTGAGAACACCTACATAGGCATACCTGTAATTTCTTGATAAATCTCAGTCTCATAAAGTTGACAGTGAAGATTAATCATCCAGTTCTGCACTGTGTCAATTTGATGCCAATAAATAACATTACTTTAGGGGCTAGAGAGGTGGCTCAGCGGTAAGGGTGCCAACTGCTCTTGCATAGGACCCAGGTTTGATTCTCAGCACCCACATGGCGGCTAAGAACTCCAGTTCCAGGGGAATCCCACACCCTCTTCTGACCTCTGCAGCATTGCACAACACAGGTGCACCAACCTACATGCAGACAGTACACTCATACACATTAAATAAATAAATAAATAAATAAATAAATAAATAAATAAATATTAAAAAATAACATTACTATAAATGATAAAATTCCACCCCTGGTCCCCCAGTGTCTCTTGTTCCTTCATCTCCAGGCAAGATGCAATAAGTGTAGTTTCAAAAGTCTGTAGCCTTTAACAGCTACAACACCATTTGAAAGTAAAGTCTCTTCTGAGATTCAAGGCAGCCTCCTAACAGTGAGCCCCTGTAAAATCAAAAAGAATAAGTTACATACTTCTAGTATAAAATGACACAGAAGTAAAGAGAGGAATAGGGGAAATTAAACTAAAGCAAAACTGAAACCCAGCAGGGAACAACACAGAAGACTCAGTTGCATCTGGCATCAGGGCTGGCAAAGGTGGCACTGCCTCTCTAGCTCTCCTGCCTATAGCTCACATAGATCTCTCTAGCCAGCTCTGACACACATTGCTTGGCCTCAGCAGCTTTCTGGAACCTTGGTGCAAGCCTCCTGACACCCTCCCTTTTCCATGTTTCATGTCTGCAAAACCAGCACCATCTGGACAACTACTAAGCTTTGCTGCTAGCTCAAGATATATCCTAGCCTCCTGGGACCACCAGTGGCCTTTATATGATTTAAGGGCTCTCTTAAGGAACTACTTCCCTACGGATAATGGAACACCTTCAGCAACAGTCTCAATTTAGGATCTCTTTCAAATGAATTTGCATTTTCACAAATTGGATCCTTCAATAGGCAGAGTCTTGACTTCAGGGCACCTTTCTTATTATTTCAAGTACAATGGTGCTGACCTCTTTACAACTATAGATGCTTTGTCTTTACCTTCCTTGTCTACAACTTTAAACTCGCTCATATTCCTTTTCTTGCCAACTGGGCATTTTTCATGTCTTTCTACTCTTGGTGCTTTTTCCCACTTTACACCTAGATAAGAGTAGTGAATGGTGCCGGGCGTGGTGGCCCACGCCTTTAATCCTACCGCTTGGGAGGCAGAGGCAGGCGGATCTTTGTGACTTCGAGGCCAGCCTGGTCTACAGAGTGAGTTCCAGGACAGCTGGGGCTACAGGGAGACCCTGTCTCAAAGACAAAAAAAAAAAAAAAAAAAAGAGTAGTGAATGGTAATGCTGACACAGCCTGAATAGTGTCCTGCCTTGAAATTTCCTCTGCCAAACAAATTAGTCCCTTTTTAAGCAGTCTTTTTAAATTTATTTGACTAATAAATATAATACTCCTTATATTTATTTGCAAATAAATATAAGGAGTGTTCATATAAACCCAGTTAGTTAACATCTGAGTTCAGTTTTTGGACAACCCAGTGTTCCCAAGTCTAGTGGAAAAGGTTTGCTCACATAAACATATAGATCAAATACAAAAGAAAAAAGAAGAGGAGAAAAAAAAAAAAGAAAATCCAGTCCGTTTTTGTTGTGATCTCACAATTCATCCCCCCTCCTTGTCCCCTACAATCTGATGCACCAACTTCTTCTGCAAGAGTCCTTGGGCTTTAGAGGGGATGGTGAGAGAGAGTGAGAGATAGAAGATCCAGTTTTTTTTCTGAAGTGGCTCGTCAAACTCTTGGTACTGTCCAAGTTCTGTTTGTAATGGACTGGTGGATCATTTAGGAATCTCCTTTTAATTCTAGTAATAAAACACAAATAGTAACAAATACCTATGATTGTAACAAGTTACTCTTTGGGCACAGACACATATGCTTGGATGATATTTTGGTTGGGGCATTATAACTCTTTGACAAAGGGATGCCAATAGCTTTCTAATGTGGTCAGTAGAGCCTCCTGACATTAGGAGGCACCAAGGCTACAGTGTCAGCTGTGTGTCATACCCCACCAGGGAGTAGGCCATAGATGGAATTGGGATTTTTTTATTATTTTTTTTCTGTCTGGTATACATTTATCAGGCTGCCACTATTGCAACAGTATCTTCTTTGGAACAAGAAGTCCGTAGTAATGCTTCAGAGACTATTTCTTCCCAGTATGCTCTGACACCATGAAGATCAACTGTTGAGATTTACAGTGCAGAGTCCCAGCATAATTTTTTTGCTCTTATCATGTTATATATTCAGCAATAGGGTCTTACTGTCCATTTTTTATGTACATCCAAAGTTATAGGCTAATTGCCCTTGTTTGGGGGCTTTTAAAGCCTCCCTGGCCAACAGCTCCTGGTAGGGCAGCCCAGAGCTGGCACTGAAGCCCTTATCTACCAATGCTTTTTATTTAACTATAGGGCAAAATTGCATCCTGGAGGGAGGAGGTGTATTCCTTTACCCTCTGTTTTTGTAATTTCCACTACATTCTGAGCAGCCTCTCTTGTTTCTCAGACCCCTAAATCCTGATTTATAGTTTTCTAGAAGGCAGGAGTTGTATCACATACCTATAAACAGGAACCCAGCTGAAGGAGTTAAACACAACCTTTCAGACTGTCTTCCTCTGGGCTGCATACCACTGGTTCAAGGAGG
This sequence comes from Rhizomys pruinosus, assembly GCA_009823505.1. NCBI lineage: Eukaryota > Metazoa > Chordata > Mammalia > Rodentia > Spalacidae > Rhizomys > Rhizomys pruinosus. The sequence continues at coordinate 1,126,333 of VZQC01004541.1, forward strand.
TAGAACTCAGCTTTTCCTGAGTCAAATTTTCTTGTTATATGAAAAAGAAATGTCAGAATTATCACTTGTATAATACGGTGAAACATGGAGAACATTTGTGTCCAGTTAAGTTAATAGCTGTTACTGGGACACCAGTAGAAGTCAGGAGTGGGTTGAAAATTAACAATGATTCTGTATGACTGACTAGCTTAAACATGTCACTATTTTCTATTCAGGAGATAGCCATCCATTTTAATCTTATACAGAAGGCTTTTAGTTAATGCCATGAAACTACATAACATGTTCTAAGAGATCTACCCCTGGTTATTATAATTTATGATATATTTAATATTTATACCCATTTATATAGATGATAGTTATTTTGAATATACCACTATAAAATAAAGACTTTGAAGTGTCCTTGCAAGCCTTGGGGGAGGTTCCAGATGACCAAATCTCTCCAGATGTTCAGAGATGTTTTACATGGGTTTGGCAAACAGTCTGTCTATTCACTCCAAAGATGTTTTGCTTAATGGTCAAATGCCAAAATGAATAGCTCCCTGAGGGAGAAATAATCATTCCTTTGAATTAACTATTATCCTTGAGGATCAGGAACCCTATTATGATTTATCAATCTTAGCATACATGGCCATTTATTTATCAGTGAGCAGGTTACCAAAAACTTGCCTCAAATTTCAAGGGAATGTAACCAGTAAGTAGGAAGAGGCCATACTTGGTTAGTAGAGCATTGAAATGATATTACATCTTTGTGATTCCATTATTTGGTGTATCATCTTGTTCAGTTCAGATGTCTGTCTGTTCTTTGCCCAGTTGATCTGTCTAATGGACAGAGTGGGGTATTAAAGTTCCCCCCAAAAAATAAAAAATAAAAATAAAAATAAAAAAAATAAATAAATAAAAATAAACTAAAGGGCCGGGCGTGGTGGCGCACGCCTTTAATCCTAGCACTTGGGAGGCAGAGGCAGGCGGATCTCTGTGAGTTCAAGGCCAGCCTGGTCTACAGAGTGAGTTCCAGGACAGCTGGGGCTATACGGAGACCCTGTCTCGAAAAGACCAAAAAAATAAAAATAAAAAATAAAAAAATAAAGTCCCCTACTACTAGGGTGCTAAAGTCAATCTGTGCCTTGAAGTCCTGTAAAATTGTGTTTATAAAGTTTGGTGCATCTGAATTTGGTGTGTCTAAATTAATGATTGTGATATCTTCTTGGTTAATTGTTTCTTTGATAAGACTGAAATGACCCTCTTCATCTCTTCTGATTAGTTTTAGTTTGCAGTCTACTTTGGAATAGCACCTCTGCTTGTTTCTTAGTGCCATTTGCTTGTATTTTTTTCCATCCTTTCACCTTGAGATAATGCCTGTCTTTAAAGGTGAGATGGGTTTCTTGCAGACAACAAAAAGATGGGTTTTGTTTCTTAATCCATTCTAGCAGTCTATGTCTCTTAAAAGGAGAATTCAATCCATTGATATTTAGAGTTATTGTTGGGATAATTATATTACTTGCAGTCATTTTGATTTCTGGTGCATTCTTGCCCTAGGTTTTTATTTCCATAGTAGCAGTATCATTTATTTTCTGGTGCTGGCTGTTATAGCTGTCCCTACCCTCCACTCTTTGTATTGCTTCAAATATTCTCTGAAGGGATGGCTTTCTGGACAAGAATTCTTTCAACTTATTTATGTCGTGGAACATTCTCCTTTCTCCTTCAATTATAATAGACAGTTTTGCTGGATAAAGCATTCCATTTAGAACTGGAAATATTTTAGACCAAGCTTTTCTGGCTTTCATTGTTTGCAATGAAAAATTAGCCATAATTCTGATTGGTTTTCCCTTATAAGTGACTTGTTTTGCTTTTACTGCCCTTAGTATCTTCCCTTTGCTTTGAACATCTAGTGTTCTTACTATGATATGGTGTGGGGAATTTTTTTTCTGGTTCTGTCTACTTGGTGTTCGATATGCTTCTTGTATTTGTATAGGTATCTCTTTCTTTAATTGGGGAAAATTTTCCTTTACAATTCTCTTGAAAATCTGAGCCATACCATTAACCTGTGAATCTTCTTCCTCTTCTATCCCTATGATCATAAATCTGGTCGTTTGATAGTGTCCCACTATCAAATTCCCAATTCCCCAATTCCCAATTATTCCATTCTTGGTTTTTTTTTGAATTTTTCATAATCTTTACTTGATTGATCCAGTTCTTCTATATTGTCATCTAGTCTTGATATTCTTATTTTCTGCTTCATCCATTCTGTTATTGAGAGTTCCTCCCATCTTTGTAGATTGTTGCATTTCTTTTTTCTTTTTTTTTTTAATTTTTTTTTTTTTTATTTCTGTATGTGTAGGAATGTACTGTCTGCGTGCAGGTCTGTGCACCCGTGTCGTGCAATGCTGTGGAGGTCAGAAGAGGGTGTCGGATTCCCCTGGAACTGGAGTTCTCCTGGAATTGGAGTTTCAGACGGTTCTTGGCCGCCATGTGGGTGCTGGGGATCGAACCCGGGTCCTCTGTAAGAGCGGTCGGTGCTCTTAACCGCTAGGCTATCTCTCCAGTCCTGCATTTCTTTTTTCAACTTGAATTTTCTTCAGTGTTTCTATATCTTTTGTAATTTCATTCCACAATTTATCATTGTCCTCTTTTAATTTATCCCTATCTTTCTTTTAGGTCCCTGACTTCTTTGTTTATATGCTGTTTAAATTCTTTCAACTCCTTAATTTCTCTAATCATGTTTATAATTGTTCTTTTAAGATCTGTATCCTGAGTTATATCTAAGGACTCTTCGCTATAGGGTTCTTCAATAGGGCTATTAATATCTGGCCATTTGAGTTTTTTGTTACTGTCTTTTCATTGAGCTTTAAGCAATTTGTGGTGCTAATGTGAAGCTTAGGTGTTTCTTTGTTGAGTTTAAGATTGATTTTGGTTATATTCTTCAAGTGTATTTATTAATTGGTGTACAGGAGTGGCTAGTTTACGGTTCAAAATCTCACCTCTATCCTAGTATTAGACAGACCAACACCCCTCACCCAATCAGTAAGTAGCTTTCCCAGTGGCCAGAACCATAGAATACCCAAGCCAGCCCAAACCCCCCAGGCCTGTGGAACCACACCCAGAGGGCCCCAGGTACTCTCTGTCCTGTGGGCTGGAAGGTCATAACACCTCCACTGCTATGCAGCTGGAGTCCCCCATACCAAAGTGGGGTAAGCCCCAGTCACCCACCTGGTGAGATGTACTCACAGAGCCACCACACACCACCTGTGGTCTACCCACCAGTCCCCCAGGGCCAGACATCAAGGTCTGTACCTGGGTCCAGTGGGAAGGAGGCTTAGCCTAAGATGCTGGTATTATCCCTACTGTTTTCTGAAGATGCTGGTATTATCCCTACTGTTTCCTGAAGCCCTCAGGCCACGTCTGTAGCCCTGAATTGCAGTCATTAAGGATCCAAGTACTCTTGGATCACCTCAGCCTTCATAATGCTCTGGGGGGAGGGGGCATAGGTTTCCCTCCCTCAACTTTGCCTTAGCTGCTCAGAGCGTACCAGCTGCCCAGGAACCAGCATCTTGATCTCTCTCCAACGTTCTTTTCTCTGACATCTAATCCCTTACTTTTGAATTCAGCCTCCATCAGGTTTGAGCACACAAGCAGGACATAGCCAAACTCTTTGCCAGACTAGATCATGAATGGCCTCTAGCAAAGATCCCCATAGTTTCCTTATTCCCTCTGAAACTTTGTGAGCTAGACGCCTGCTGTCCACATGTCTCTCTGCACTCTGTTTCTCTAGTCTCCCACCAGAATGAGCTAGATGTCTGCTGTCCACATGTCTCTCTGCACTCTGTTTCTCCAGTCTCCTACCAGAATGAGCTAGATGTCTGCTGTCCACATGTCTCTCTGCACTGTTTCTCCAGTCTCCCACCAGAATGGCCCACTGAGTTCTGGTTATTGCATTCTAGGGCTTCTCTAGCCCACAGCTCTAAACTCTTCTCCATTCCTCCTGTAAACCACATGGTCAGGTTTACCAGAATGACAACCCCACTCCTTGTTCCTAGTTCTTCATATCAGTTACTTTTCTCATGCTGTGGTAAAATGCCTGACAGAAGCAATGCAAAGAAGAAAAGGTTTGTTTTGGCTCATGGTTTGAGGGTACAGTCCATAGCAGCAAGGAAATCAGAACAGTAGAGCCTGAGGCACATTGTATCCACAGCCAGGAAACGGAGAGAAATGGTGGTGTTGCTCAGTTCATGTTCTCCCATTTTACACAATCTGGGACCTCAGCCCATGGGATGATGCCACCCACAATAAGTTTGGGCCTTCCCTCTTCAATTAAACCTTTCTAGAAACAATCTCAGACACACCCAGAAGTATGTTTCCAGGATGAGTCCAAATCCCATCAAGCTGACAGTGAAGATTAGAAATACTCCAGCCCCCACCATAGTCTCTCTTGAGTGGAGGAAGCCAATTGTGTTCTTAGGTAATTTCTCCCAGCTGTGAAAAGAAAACTGATGAGTACAAATATTGGTAGCAGAGAATTGGAGTCATTTATGTGACTACCTGACAATGTGGTTTTAGGAGCCTTTGGAAATAAGTTTATGGGGAAATTTTTTAAGTTTGGAGAAACAGGATAGAGAAGCCTTAAAATGCAGTAAGTAGAGCTAAATGTGTGATTCTGGTGCAAGTTAAGAAGCCTGGGATGCCAACAGTTTATAAAGACCATGCTGTGCTGTAATGAGAAGAACTATGATGGACCTGCAGCTTTCAAATAAGGCACGTGGAGAGAAAATGGGAAGTCAGAGCTGTTATATCTGCTCCTGTCAGCAGCATTCCCACAAAACCTGAGCAACAGTCAACAGTTCTTTTCCAGTATATACAGTTTGGTGTCCTTTTAGATCCACTCTGTCACTAGTAAGGATTGGGGTCTCAGGGCCATCCAGCCTATATGACTGAAGCCATGCTCAGGGATCTCCAACCTACATGTCATAAAAGGGGGCCATAAGTTGGAGTCTCAAGGAGGAAGTATGTTTATAAAACCAAAAGCAGCCAGAAGAGTCTGTTCTACCTCACCCAGCAGTATTCAGTCTTAAACAGTTTCAGGCTAGGGCTGGCCCACCATGCATTTCCCTGCACTCTGGGCCCTTGTCTTACTGAGTTGGCGTGGGTCTTGTGCTCAATACCACCATTGCTGCAAGTTCACACGAGCCAGCTTCCAGTGGCCTGAAAACCTTTGCTTCCTTATGTTTATGGACCAACCCTGGCTCTTATAATCTTTCCATCCCCTCTTCTGCAATGTCCCTGAGCCATGGGTAGGTGAGGTTTAATATAAGAGTCCTGTCCGGGGACATTGAGTCTGCAGTTTCTTATTCTCTAAAAGTTAGCCAGTTCTGTGTGCACTGAACTCTGTTCTATAAAGAAGCTTCACTGTGACAGTTGAGGGATGCGCTGGTGTTCTCTCCACCCCCTGTTGCTCTGTGTTCCATGAGCCGTAGGTGTAGAGGTTCCACTGTAGATGTATGTGTCTGTCACCTAGGGCTAGGCATCTCTTTGACATATATTATCTGTGTGTGACCAGTTGTGGTACTCTGCAGTAGCCTCTATCTGTTGCAAAAAGAAGCATCTTTGATGAGTGGTGTGCAGTAAACTTGTCTGCAAATATGAGGATCCATATTTAGCATATGGTAAGAAATTACGTTTGTCTAGAGATATGACAGAAATAGACATGACAGAAATAGAAATAGAGATATGACCTCTTCAACCATGTGTATATTGTTATAATTACAGTGCCACCCATGAGTTCCTGCCCATTGAGAGGGCTTTAAGTCCAATTAGATAGCTTTTTTTTTTTTTTTGTCTTTTCGAGACACGGTCTCCCTGTAGCCCCAGCTGTCCTGGAATTCACTCTGTAGACCAAGCTGGCCTTGAACTCACAAAGATCCGCCTGCCTCTGCCTCCCAAGTGCTAGGATTAAAGGCGTGCACCACCACGCCTGGCCAATTAGATAGCTTTTGTTTGCCCCCCAGATAACAGTGCCACTACTACTGTACCAATAGAGGCTGTACCAGTAGTTATGGTTATTAGGCTTTAGGGCTCAAAACCTCCGTACTGATTTCTGTAGTGGCTGGGTTAGTTTACATTCCCACCAGCAGTGTTCCCCTTTTGTTTACATCCTCACCAGAATTTGTTACTTGTTTTCTTTCTTTTTTGAAGCATTTATACTTAAACAAAACCAGAGTGAACAGTGTAGCTCAGAATCACATAGCTCAGTATCTGACATCTAGGACTCATTCTTGGTCTTTTGACTCTGCCATTCCAGCCCAGTACACACAGCTTGTCCTGTAGGCTCAGATGGATGCCATTTCACACCTGCTACCATCCCTTGATAGTCATCCCACAGTGTGGCATCTCCAGTATGGGGTCGCCACTGAAACAGGCTGTGCCTTCCCAGGTGACTCTAGTTTGTGTCAAGTTGACTACGGGAAGATCCCCTTTAAATTAGGGGTTCTCAGCTAGCACCCCTC
>VZQC01004541.1:1134427-1145571 GCA_009823505.1 Rhizomys pruinosus
TTTTTTTTGGTCTTTTTTGGAGACACCGTCTCCGTGTAGCCCCAGCTGACCTGGAATTCACTGTGTAAACCAGGCTGGCCTTGAACTCACAGAGATCTTCCTGCTCCTGCTTCCAAATGCTGGGATCAAAGTCATGCACCACCATGACCAGCCTTTTAGTATACTACTACACTGTTGCTAACATTTCTGGCAATTTTTGCATCAGTGTTCATAAAAGACATTGGTTTGTAGTTTGGGAGAGAGAAGGAGAGATGATTTTGTTGTTGTTGTTGTTGTTGTTGTTGTTTTGCTTTGAGATAATCTTGCTGTGTTGCCAGGATGGCCTCAAACTCCTGAGCTTAAATTATCCTCTTCCCTTGGCCTGCTGAGTAGTTACTGAGTAGCTTTCTTTCTACCCTTCCTCTTTCCTTCTCTTCCACCTCTTTCTTCTTCCTCTTTCCCTTCATCATCTTCTTTCTCCTTCCTTCCCATCACTACTAGGCTAGCCTCAAATTTATAGTCCTCTGGCCTCCATTTCCTGAGTGCTGGGATTATAGACATGTACCACATGCTTTTTCTTGCCTTGTAATGTCCTTCTCTGGCTTTGGTATCAGGGTAATACTGATCTCTTAGAGTAAATTAGGAAATCATTCTTTTGGAGATTTTTTGGGGAGTTTCAAAAGGATTAGTGTGAGTTCTTTAAACATTTTTAGATTTACTCATGGAACTACCAGGTTCAGGGATTTCCTTAGAAAGAAGTTTTGATTTCTGATTCTGTTACCTGAGTAGTTCTATTTATGCTCTGTCTCAGCTTTGTGTGGTGTATGTTGACAGGTGTGCTAGATAGTTTTAGTGTTGACTTGACAAACCCGGGTGAGAACTCCTCAGTTGGGGAATTGCCTCCATTGGACTGGTCTATGGCCATGTCTGAAGGGCATTTTCTTGATCGTTGAGTGATATGGGAGGGCCCAGCCCATTATGGGCAAGTGGTCCTGTATTATATAAGAAATCAGTTGGAGCATGGGCCCAAGGAACAAGGAAGTAAGCAGCATTCCTCCATGGCATGCGCTCCAGCTCCTGCCTCCTGGTTCCTGCCCTGAGTTCCTATGTTGGGCTCTCTCAGTGATGACCTGGGAGATGTGAGCCAAATAAACCCTTTCCTCCCTAAGCTGGTTTTGGTCAGAGTGTTTTGTCATAGCAATTGAAAGGAAACCAAAATAATAGGTTTCATATTTGTTGTAACAGCCATTTTTATTGTTATGGTTGGGTTTTTGTTGTTGTTTTCTTGGTGTTTTGTTTTGTTTTGTTCTGTTTTGTTTTTGTTTTGAGACAAGGTTTCCTTGTAGCCCTAGATAGCCTGGAACTTGCTGTATAAACCATACTAGCCTCAATCTCACAGAGATCCCCTTGCCTCTGCCTCCTGAGTACTGGGATTAAAGGCATGTACCATGCGTGGATCCATCTAGGTAGTTTTTAAATTATTTCAGGCAGGAAGGAAGCTGGTACTTAGCACTATATGGAAGCCAGTGATGATCCTGTTCTTTTCCAAAACATCTTTGTAAGCCACACTGCCCCTTCGAGAATAAATTCAGCCGGGCGTGGTGGTGCACGCCTATATTCCCAGCACTCGGAGGCAGAGGCAGGCATATTGTGAGTTCAAGGCCAGCCTGGTCTACAGAGCAAGCTCCAGGCCAGCTGGGACTAAAGGGAGACCCTGTCTCAAAAATACCAAAAAAAAAAAAAAAAAGAATAAATTCAAAGACCTGGCAGAGAGACTGGGGACAGCAGAGGTGGCTGGTGACCTAGACTGTGAGAGTAGATGGAGGTTTGATCAGTGAAGAGCCAGAGCCCTGTGGTCCTCTGTAAGCCCAAGGGTAGAAGGCATGCTGGCCTGTTTCATAACCTCCAACCCTGAGTCATGTTGCCTGGAGTAGATGTGTCAGGTGTAAGCAGTTTAGACACTCAGGCTCCAAGGGCTCTGACGCCCTCAGCGTGGACAGTGCGTGCTGCTGCTTTCACTGACGCGCTGATTTGTCTCCAGCTTTTGAACATGTCAAACTACAAAGAGAAGTTCTCTACTCTGCTGTGGCTTGAGGAGATCCATGCAGAAATAGAACTGAAAGAGTATAACATGAGTGGAGTCGTCCTGAAAAGGAAGGGGGATCTGCTGGTGCTGGAGGTTCCTGGGCTTGCTGAGAGCCGACCTTCCCTCTGTGCAGGTGTGATCACCCTCTAGGTTCTCTGGTGCCCAGCAAAAGGGACAGCTTGGGTTGGGGAAGATTTTTAACTGGCTACATACTTGAATTATCCTATATCTGTCCTTTGAAGTAGCATTTCACTTAATCGAAAACAAGTAATTTGGATCTTATGTATGTTTCTTTGTTATACTCACATTATCTTTAAGCAACTAATACCAGTAATATTCCATTTTATATTCTACTTCATTAAGGCTTGATTTCCTAGTGAATTAGTAGAAATTTATGATTTTGACTTATTTTGATACACAGTAATATGCTTTTTACTTAGGTGACAAACTGATTTTAAAATCTCAAGAATGCAATGGACATGTCATTGAATACATTGGCTATGTCATGGAGGTGAGAGGACACTCTTCTCCACTGAGTTAGTGAATTCTACAGTTTTAGCATGGCTTTCCTTAATTCCACTATTGAGTTTCTAGCCAGAAGATGGGGTGGGGCATTAAGCTCTAAAGAGGTGGTATGTAATGGAGAAATCTATCTGAAATGAGTAGCTAATCACAGTGAAGTCAAGTTGTCATCTTCCAACCAGCAGGGACAGTCCCAAGTAGGTCTCTTGGCCCTGGCAAGTTGTACCTTCTTAGGAGGACCAATTTTAGGAGCTTTGGGGAGAAAAGACTCCTGAGATGAGACCATGCTCAGAACTACCCAGGAAAGGCATGTACTAGGGAACAAACCCTGTCCCACCTGCTACCCTCCAGGCTCCCTTCTTGTCTTCACTTCTCAATACTCTGGGATTCTTTAAAGCTGGTCTAAAGCTGCATGTGGTGATGCACACCTTTAATTCTAGCACTTGGGGGGTAGAGGCAGGCAGATCTCTGTGACTACAGAGAAACCCTGTCTCAAAGAGACAAAAGAAAAAAGATAGCAAATTTTGGCTCAAGTCTCTAAACTACATCATTTTTCACTATGTGTTGTCAGATAACAGATCCATGGTTGTTGTCAGAACTATGTGGAAATTGAATTACTTTTTCAGATTCATGAAGAAGATGTAACTCTTAAACTTAATCCAGGATTTGAACAAATGTACAACTTCGAACCTATGGATGTAGAGTTTACATACAATAGGTAAGGCTTCAATAAATTCTAATAAAAATGTTTTCTCATCCTCACCAGATGCTCTGTCCTTGAATGAATCAGCTGAAGTATTCATGGTGGTGTAGCAGATGGCCAGTCCTATGCTTTGTGGACACTCCATGTACCACTTTTGCATGCCCAGGAAATAGCTTTATTATCAACATTTTTACATGTAAAGGTCCATGCGTGTCTGTGTGTGTGTCTGTGTGTGTGTGTATATATGTGCTTTTGGTCCTTACATACCATAGCTTCAGTCACCATCAGTCTACCAGGTCATTTGTCTACTCATTTGTTTACCTACCATGTTCCCTGTCATCCACCTATCACATCCCTTCTTCCACTAACCTAACATCCACATCATAAACTAGGATTTTATGTTTATCTTTCCCTTACTTTTGTAGGGGAGAGGGTGAGGTCTCCGTTTATAGCCCAGGCAAGACCTCATACTCAAAATCCACCTATCTCAGGCTGACAAAGGACATTGTTCCCTTAATTAAAAGACCGTTTTTAATGTCTGTGTATACACACATACACATAAAGGGAAATATATTCTCTGCTTTTAATTCTTTTAAACTTGATAAAAGAAATAATTTGTGGTTTCTGGGAATTGTACTTTTCAGTGAACATTGTGTTACTATGATTTCTTTCTGTTTTTAAAAAAGTTTTTATGTGTATGAGTGCATTGTCTTTATGTATGTAAGTGCACCATGTCACGCAGTGCCTGAGGAGGTCAGAAGAAGGCTTTGGATCACCTAGAACTGGTGTTACAGATGCTTCTGAGCCACCATGTGGGTGCTGGGAACCAAACCTGGGTCCTCTGAAAGAGTAGCTAGCGCTCTTGACCATTGACCCATCTCTCCAGCTCCATTACTATGATTTCTTTGTGTTCTTGTTGGTAGCTATTACTCATGTGTTTGTATGAGTGCATGATACACTGTTGTATAAATACATACCCTGTATCTCCTCTTCTATTGATGTATATTTTCTTATATGCATGCACATGTGTGATTTGACGTCAGATGTCTTTCTGGATCTCTCTCCATTTTATTAACTGAGGCACCGTCTCTCATTGAAACCAGAACTTGCCCATTCAGCTGGCCTAGCTGGCCTACTTGTCCTGGGGCTCTTCTGTCTCTGCCTTCAGAATGCAGGCGAACCATAATACCTGCCCAGGTTTTATGTGAGTGGTAGGAACCAGAACCTCAGTCCTGATGCTTGTGTAGCAATCACTTTATCCACTAAGCTATCTCCCTTACCCCATATGATTATTTTGATTTTTGTTGGCATTACGATGGATCTTAAGGGTGGGCTTAGCTGTGGAATTGCAGGCTTTGGGATTTGATTGTTTTCCACTCACGTGTGTTTATAGCATTGACTTCTAGTGTCCATTTCCTCCCTAGCATGTTTGCAGTGTGTCTATTATGATCTTAACTATAATTTCTCTTGACTGACTGTCAAGAATTCCCACAGGTTGTTGCCAATAAAATTTTCTTCTTCTATGAAATGCTTGTATTTTTTAAAAGATATTTAAAATCCTCTTTTTATCGTTTTTGAGACAGGGTCTCCCTTTAGTCCTAGCTAGCTTGGAGCTCGCTCTGTAGACCAGGCTGGCCTTGAACTCACAGAAATCCACCTGCCTCTGCCTCTTGAGTGGTGGGACTAAAGGCATGCGCCACCATGCCTGGCCGTAATCTTTATTTTATGTGTATAAGTGTATTGCCTACATGAAGGTCATGCAGTGCCCAAGGAGGTCAGAGAGGGTGTCAGATCCCCTGGAACTAGAATTATGGATGGTTGGTTGTTAGCTCCCATGTGGATTCTGGGAATTGAATTCATGTTGTCTGCAAGAGCAGCTGGTAGTCTAACCACTGAGCCATTTCTCCAGCCCAAAATACTTGTATCTTTTGCCCTCTTTTATTAGAAAATGTTCTTTTCCTTTTTTCTATTTTTTTCTGTTTTTTGTAGGTTTGTTTGTTGTTTGTTTGTTGTTTGTTTTTTTTTTTATATGCAAGGTCAGAGGACAACCCACAGGACTCAGTTCTCTCCTTCTGTGTGGCTCTGGGAATCACACTCAGGTTATCAGGGTTGGCAGCACATACCTTCACCCACTGCACTAAACCATCTTCCCTCCTGCCCTCCACACTTGTTACTTGACTTTCTGTTTCCATGTGAGGATGGAGCCCAGCCTCCACGTGCTGCAGAAGCACTGCCCCTGAGCCACATCCCAAGTCAGTGTTAATTGCCTTTTACCTTTCTTCAAATTATTTTGTATAATTCATTTTTATTTTAATTTTTTTTAATTATGTATGTATGTATTTGTGCACATGTGTACAGTGCCCATGGAGGCCAGAAGAGGGCATCCGATCCCCTGGAGTTGGAGTCAGAAGTGGTCATGAGCCACATGCCACATGGGTATTAGGGACTGAGCTAGGATCCTGCAAAAGAAGTACACATCTTGACCCCTGAGCCTCTTCTTTTTTTTATTTATTTTTTATTCATTTTTTTATGTGTATGAGTGTACTGTCTGCATGTAGGCTTGTGCACCCGTGTCATGCAATGCCGCGGAGGTCAGAAGAGGGTGTTGGATTCCCCTGGAACTGGAGTTCTCAGCCGCCATGTGGGTGCTGGGAATCAAACCCAGGTCCTCTGCAAGAGCAGTTGGTACTCTCAGCCGCTAGGCCATCTCTCCAGCCCCAACCCCTGAGCCTCTTCTTGAAATATACTTTGATTAACAGAAAGTGCTCATTTTCTCAAATGTAACTTTCTTATGTTATGTTTGAGAAATTTTCAGTATTTGGGCTGTACCCAGATTCGAATGTGTTGAGGATGAGCATTGGAAACTGGAATTGGTTTTTTTTTTAAAGTATTGGTCCATGAAAGCAAGGAGCACAGATTAGAGAGAGAAGAATGAGTAGAAAGGAGCTCAGAATAGAGAGAGAAGAATGCATAGATAGGGACACTTTACTATTTGAGATAAGTGATACCAAAACAATGAGGTACTTAGTGATGAGAGAAAGGCAGGGGAATCCCAAATTGAAATATATGAGGGAGTGGGAGACCTGAGCTAGAACAGCAGCTGTCTATGATATGGTCTATGCAAGGTGCACATCATTATTTGGAATGGTAGGATAAAAGATTTGTAGCTGATCTATAAACTTAAATTTCTAGTGAGTAGATGACATGAAGGTAATATAATGAATCAGTGAATTCAGTTGGCATTTCTCCAGTAACTAAAGACTTCAGCATGTCATGTATTCATGTTGTGTGTCTCTGCCAAACTTTGGCCATTTAAAAAAAAAATGTGTCAAGCTGGGTGTAGTGGTACAAGCCTTTAATACCAGCATCTGGGAGGCAGAAGCAGGCTGATCTCTATGAGTTCAGGCCAGCCTGTTCTACATAGTGAGTTCCAGGCCAGCAAATTGAGTTGCAGAGATATTTGTATGTTCTGAATACAGTTCCTCAACAGATAGATATTTTGAAAAGATTTTCTAACCATGTCTTATAGTCTTATTATTTTATAGTATACTTTGAATAATAAAATTGTTATTTTTATGAAGTCCTGTGTATATTTTTTCTTTAATGATTTTTGGTGATGCATGAATGAACTCTTTGCCTAACTTAAGATTTCATATACTATCTTCTATGATTCCTTCAAAAATTTTTTCAGCTTTAGGTTTTGTATTTAGGAGTTAATTTTGCAAGTCCACTCAGGCTGCCATGACAGAGACCACTGTAGCCTGAGTGGCTTAGAAACAACAGAACTAAGCCAGGCGTGGTGGTGCACGCCTTTAGTCCTAGCACTTGGGAGGCAGAGGCAGGCAGATCTCTGTGAGTTCAAGGCCAGCCTGGTCTACAGAGTGAGCTCCAGGCCAGCTGGGACTAAAGGGAGACCCTGTCTCAAAAATACCAAAAAAATAAATAAATAAATAAAAAATAAAAAATTTAAAAAAGAAACAACAGAACTAAGATAAACTCAGTTGATAAAGAGCTGACCACAAAAGTAGAAAGACCTGAGGTCAGTCTCCAAACCCTCATAAAAAGAGGGCCATGGGGCTGAGAGATGGTTCAGTGGTTACAAGTACTTGCTGCTTTTGTAGAAGACCTGGGTTTAGTCCCTAGCACCCTCACTCACAGAGCAGCAGGTAACTCGAGTTCCAGTGGATCTGCAGCCCTCTTCTGGCCTCTGCAGGCACCTGAACAACTTTTGGTGCACATGTATGCATACATTCAGGTATACACACATACATACAAAATAAAAATAAGTCCTTTTTTTTGCGTCTTTTGAGACAGGGTCTCCTTGTAGCCCCAGCTGGCTTGGAACTTGCTGTGTAGACCACAGTGGACTTGAACTCAGAGAGATCTGCCTGCCTCTGCCTTCTGAGTACTGGGATTAAAGGCCTGCGCTGCCACACCCAGCAAATCTTTTTTTTTTACTTTCTTTCATTTCATTTTTTTAAACAATAATAAGTTACGAGTACAAGCATCCTTCATGTAAAACCAGTTTGCAAGCAGTTGTGCCCAAACCCACATCATCCAGCTGGAGGGGCTTGTATGTATAATCAAGTTGATCAAATAAACATCCAGTCTATAGTGCTGTAGTTTCACCATTCACCCCAATCGCAGCCCTTACATTCTACCACACCCCCTCTTCCGCAGATTGTTCCCTAGGCTTAGAAAAGGGGCACAGGTGGACGAGAAGCAAAACAGTCTACTTTCTCTGGAGAAGTCATTTTGGACTCTGACCAGTTCTGGCTGTTTCTTTTCATGGGCTGACAGTTTGTTCAGGAATAACCTTTCAATCCTACTAATGAAGCATAAGCAATTAGATATATAGGTATTTAAACAGTACTAATTATTATGGTAGGTTGCCTTGGTATAGACAGGGATGTTTGGATGATATGCTAATCCATGAATTATGTTTTTTCTGTAAAAGCTGACAAGGTCTTACTGTGGCTTATAACATCTCCTAACCACTAGAAGATGTAAGCTTGTGGCATTAGCCATGAGTTATTCCTCCAAGGAGAGAGCTAATAGCCAGTTGGATTTGGGATATATAGACATATGGCTGCCACTGCTGCACAGTATTTCCAGGCAGGTGAGGTGTAGTTGGTGCTGATGGAGGAGTCTTGCTTGACTCAAGGAGACCAATATTTGCTTTATTGGTTTAGTGGCCTTTGGTAACACTCTCTGGCATTCCAGAGACCAACTGTACACTTGCAAGTGTGGTCTCAATACATCTTTCCCATGCTTACATCAGGTCTTCAACAGCAGGGCCTTACCTCCTCTCTTCTTGCAGGTATCCCAGTTTACAGGCAAGAAGGCTTTACCTTTTTGGGTGGGGCTTGGATCTCCTGGCCGACATCTCCTTGGCAGAATAATCCATTGCTGGTATCAGAGCTCTCCTGTATTAATATATTTTGCTTAATTACACAGCTTAAAGAAACTCTAGTACTATATTTGGTTCTGAATAGAGAATAATCCTTTTCACAGTTCCTATGTCTTATAGTCAATTAAAGAAAGCAGTTTTACCTATTTTATAAGAGATTACCTCTATAACATCAGCTCTAATTTACAGTTAGGGAATGACTTCATTACCATCATATTTTTCTTTGTTCTATGAAAAGGAGGTAAGAAAGTCTCTCATACTGAAACTTTGTGGCACCTAGAAGGTAAGGTTCATTAAGACTCATTGTAAACAGTTGTTACAAATAGGATCCACAGAGATGTTTGATGCCTATAGCAGTCTGAGGCTTTTCCTCCTTTCAATGCTTAGATGGGCCAACTTCTCTGCTGATATTTCTTGGTACATCCTGTGCAATGCAAGACTGTATCTTTTCTTTCTCAGCTGTTAAGTTGGTGACGTTTTGACCTGTGGGAACATACAAATCTTTTCCCCATAGTTAGTTTTAAGATTAAATTGTAAAATTTTTGGCAAAAAAGTTTAATATATAACTGTATCCCCCCCTTTTTTTTCTAAGTTTTTATTTTTTGACCCATGAGTCTCAAAAAGGCAGTTGTAGTACACATACCTATAGGCAGGAATCAAGGTGCAAATTTCATTAAATTTATCCAAGCTGTTTTGGGTGACTGTATGTTGTTAATTTGGGAAGCAAACTTAATTCCTTAAGTTAAATTATCCTACAGGTAAAAGAGAATGTTACAAGATGATACTATATAACACAAAAATTATAGAGAACATTTGTATATGCTAATCCCAAAGTTATCGTTATTCAGATTTTAAGTAAAACAAATATGAACAACAATTTATATTTCCAATTAACTCAGATGTATCACCGTTTTTATCAAAACCTTTAAACCAATGTTGTTTAATATAGACATTTTTACTTTTACAAAGTCCTAAAATACCATGTAATTTGTAGATAGAGTTTGGGCAAAATTGGATACTTGTTGAACTCACGTCAATTGAATATACATTAATCGAATATAGACCCATGTCCTTCTCCCAACCCTCCCACCCCTCCAGATTTACCATTTCAATCAGTTTTCTGATGTAGTCTTTCTGTTGTTGTTCTTTCAAATATGCATCCCTCTAGACAAATATTTTCTTTTTTTAAATTTTTTAATTTTATTTATTTTTGTATGTGTATGAATGTACTGTCTACATGTAGGTTTGTGTACCGTGTCATGCAATGCCACAGAGGTCAGAAGAGGGTCTCGGATTCCCCTGGAACTGGAGTTCTCCTGGAATTGGAGTTACAGACGGTTCTTAGCTGCCATGTGGTTGCTGGGGATTGAACCCGGATCCTCTGCAAGAGCAGTCGGTGCTCTTAACTGCTAGGCTATCTCTCCAGCCCCAACAAGAAATATTTTCAACTGGGTTATTGATGATATGATCCCACAGATGAGGGATACCATTTGTCATTTGTTTTTCTGGGACTGTGTTACTTCACTTAACATAATATCTTCTAGCTCCAGCCATTTACCTGCAAAGCTCATGATGTCATCTTTTTTTACTGCTGCATAGAACTCCATTGTGTGGATGTACCACATTTTCTCTATCCACTCGTCAGTTGAGGGGCATTTGGGTTGGTTTTAGCTCCTTGCTATTGTGAAGAGAGCTGAAATAAACATGGCTGTGCATGTATCTCTTCAGTGGGGTGAGTCTTGTGGGTACAGGCCCAGGAGTGGAAGGAGGCATGATAGCACATGCTTTGTAATCCTAACTCTCTGGACAGCAGATCCCAGTCTTTGGGCAGGCAATCTACTTACCCTGTCCTAAAAAAAAAAAAAAAGAAACAAGGAAGAAAGCATTTAGGGATTGGCTCCCAAGTTTGACCTCTGGCCTGGACACACACTTGTGTACATATGAGCACAAACACACATATATATACAAATGTATACATGTGTGTGCACACAGAAAAAATGTAAAAACACAACATCTCACTGTTCAAGCTGGAAGTCTGAGATACCAGCAGATTTACTATCTGGAGGGAGCCTGTTTATTATTTTGTCTTGTAGCCATTGAAAATGGCTTTTCTTTTTTTTTTTATATATGTTTTTTATTTTTTATTTTTTTTCACATAAATTTATTTATTTATTTTTAACAAATCTAGACCCGTGTTCCCGCTCACTCCCCCACGCCGCCAGAGCTCATGCATTCTGCCAAACATGCTTTCCATCTCTCAGTCTTTCTCAGTATTTTCCATGGGGAAGTTGACTGTTTTGAGCAGAAGTTCACCGTCCCAGTCAGTTCTTTGATGCAGTCTTTTCTGTTGTTGTTGTTGTTGTTTCCAAAATGTATTATGCCCAACTGCTTTGTACAAAAGCTCAGGGGGCCCTACACAAGAAATACTTACAACTGGGTAGTTG